>CM021101.1:166210026-166433557 GCA_007115665.2 Sequoiadendron giganteum | reverse complement strand
CCTATACCCTTAACCCTCCCTCCCTCTATCTCTCTCAACCCTTCTCCCTCCTAACCCCTCTCCCTCTCTCATGGATCTCTCTCTCAATCACTCCTTCTATCTCTCTCCCTTCTACCCTTAAGCCTAAACCCTAAACCCTTAAACCCTAAACCTTTAAACCATCTACCCTCTACCCTTAACCTTCCCTCACTCCCTCCATCTCTCTCTCAAGTATCTCCCTCCTACCCCCTCTCCCTCTCTCAAGTCTCTCTCTCTCTCTCTCACTCACTCCTTCTATCTCTTTCTCCTCTACCCTTAACTCTCTACCCTCTACCCTCTACCCTTAACCCTTAAACCCTCAAACCCACTACCCTAGCTTTCCAATTCAGTGAAATTAGGAATGTAGTGGCCTATTTGAAAAAATGGGTCCAAGAAATGGGGTCTCTTAGTGATTTACATCACCAGGAGACCCCATTTCTTGGACCCATTTTTTCAAATAGGCAAGTTAGGTTGCTAATTTCACTAAATTGCCAAGCTAGTGGGCCCATTGGTTTGCCAATTCAGTGAAATTGGCAATGTAGTGGCTTGTTTGAAAAAAAGGGTCCAAGAAATGGGGTCTCCTAGTGATGTAAATCACCGAGAGACCCCATTTTTTGGACCCATTTTTTCAAACAGGACAAGTTAGGTTGTCAATTTCACCAAAAATTTGTGTTGCTATATGTTTCATCTAATTAGGCTAGCCTAATTGATGAAGTGAGTGTTTGTGGAGAATATATATATACAAGGTTAGTTGGAGAGTTGTGTGAAGTGTATTAAGGTGTGTGAGAGATGTGAATGTGATCAAGTGTGGTGATCTGATTATGAGCTTAAATACCTATGACTCCACATGCAATGAGTAGAAGGTGTCTAAATTTTTAGTAAGCTAGAAGTTGTTGGAGGTAGTGAACCAAAGGTTGTAGATGGTGCAAAGTTGCGGTGGTGGATTTCTCCTATTGCTCTGAGATAGTGAATCTCTCTATAATAGTCTTCTTCTTTCTTCTTTCTTCTGAACAGTGAGTCATCTTGGTAGTGAGCCTTTCTTCTTTTCAGGGAAGTGAGCCCTCTAGTAGTGAGCCTATTATATTTAGTGTTGCTATTCATATATATGTGAGCTAATCCTCATCATGGTTTTTCCCTACTTAGGGTTTTCCATGTAAATCTAGTGTTCTCCTATGTATGGTTGTGTTTGCATTGCTCTTTCACATGTTTACATTTTGTTAATACTTCATGAGGGTTTGAAGTTTGATAAGGGTTTAAAATTATATAAGGAATTTAATTTTTTAATGTTCAATTGATTATGCCCCCCTCTTAATTGTCTTATGCATCTAACATGAACTAAAGATGGGTATAAAGTACAAGGATTTCCTCCACAGTGGAAGTGGGTAGAGGAAGCATAGAGGGCATCTTCCAAAAGTTCATCTTGGGTAGAGGATAGGTGAGTGTGTGTGTGAGTTTTGTACAAGAATGCCCAAACTACAGAGTAGAGTGAACTAGTGGGTTATCGTCTAGTAGAGGTTGAGGTTGGGTAGAAGGTGCATAGAGAGAAGTTTATCTTCCTGAAATATTTTTTTGGTAGAGGATAGGCTAGGTGTGTGAATTTTTTTTTGCAGGTATTAAGAGGACCATTAATTTTTGACATATACTTATGAGTTAATGTGTACTTATTAGGGTGTGTGTGAGAGAAGGTTGTTGTAGACTACAAAGGTTGTAGATTGAGAGATTGTGTCAAGTGTTTGAGGATGACATAGAGAAAGAGCATGAGCCTACCCATGGGAAGGGTGTTGGGAATTTTAACTTTGGTAATAAGAGAAAGATTGTAAAAGGTTAAAATTGACGAGATGAGGAGTATGCTAAAAGGTTTGAAGGGGGCTAGAGTAGTAGTGGAGAAGAGAAGAGGAGTAGAGGAAAATATGGGTACGAGTGAGCCCCATTCTATTTTTGAGAATGATTTGGTTCTAGAGGAGATTGCATGTTCAAAGGTAGAAGAAGGAGATATTTTAGTAGTAGAGACATGTCTTTTGGAAGGCATGTGAGAAGTGGAATAAATTTTTAGAAGAGGATGGTGTTGTGGTAGATACATAGGATGAGAGAAGAGGATATGTTACAACAGAGAGTGGGGAGAATGTTGTAGTAGTGATAGAAGAGAAGAATGATGTTGCAGAATGTTTTGAATGTCCTTTGGAGGACATGAAGATGCTGAAGATTATAGAGAGATTGGTTGGGAAGCAAGGGATAGTAGAGGAAGAGAATATGGCATACGTTACAATAGAGGATGTTGAAGGATAGATATGTGCAAATAAGGAAGATGAGAGTATAAAGGAGAGTGAGGAACAAAGAAAATAATTTTGGTGGAAGAGGTCAGGCTATGGTGAGTTGAATTCCATGAGGAAGAGGAGAGGAGTTGAGAAAGGTGAGAAGATGAGGAGAGCTAAGAGGATAATTGTTTGGAGGAGGAGGTTAGGCTATGGTGGACATGGGTCCACGAGGGGAAATAATAGAGAATAAAACACTTGGTCAAGGAGGATGGTCAGTGTCCCAACCAAATTTTGGAAGAGGTGAAGTAATAAAGCTTCTTTTTAACTTGTTGTGGTGATGGGGTCTATATGTTGTTTATAACTTAGAAGGGTCGTTCTACTACTTAACCCATTTTTGTGAGACCAAGCTCAAAAAAAATCTACCTTGACTGTCTGAGGTAGGAGCATCCTAGGTGCAAAGGAAAATCTTGCATCAACAAAACAAATTCAAGTTTCAGTTAAGTTTTTGTTGTGTTTCCTTTGGTTTTTGGTTGTTGCTTCAAAATAAGTTTAGAGAAAATTTGGGAAATTAAAAGCATCACCTTGTATAAGAGCGTAATGGGTATCTATAGTTCAAATCTTATGAAATTTGGATAGAAAACATGCAAGTTATGGTCTTGAGAGTTTCCAACCCACTACTAGAAATTTGTGGAGATTTACATGTGAATCAGATGATTGCAAGAATTGAGAATGCTATGGGTTTTTGGTTTTTGAGTCGCAAATAAAACTTTACAACAATAGTAAGTGAATAAAAACTATGTTTTAGTTAGATAGTTGGTTCGTCTAATAGATTTTCCTACATTGCAAGAAAAGTAACATCATTCAACCCTATGAAGATTTTAGGTGTATTTGGACTTGCAAGAAATTTATAGTGAACAACACCTTTCATTTGAAGCCTATTTCAATGATTTTTTTTGCCTTGTGGGAATTCAATGTCCAAGTGGTTTGTGAGGATTCCATGTGCATCAGTACGTTTGTGGGAAATTTAGTGTCATTTGTCTTTTGTGGGAATTTTATGTGCATCTGAATGTTCACAAGAATGTTAGCACCATCTACCTTTTGCAGAAGTTCCATGTGTATTAGGATGTTTGTGGTAATTTGTAGTGAATTGAACCTTGTGATGTAATAAATTGATTTTGATGAATAGTTCCATGTATGATGTCAATATGATGCTTGATGATGTCATCTTGTACGAATTATGGAAAATTTTCATCCAACTAAACCTAAAGTGTAATTTCATGATTGAAGTTGCTAATTGTGGATTTTCCACTTACATTTGCACTTTCATGAAGTTTTGAAGTCATCTGAAACTTTTAATAACCTTGGGGTTATCCAAACATTGTAGAGTTATGGGTTGTATGTGCACTTATGAGATTTTGACATGCTATTGCACTTTTGCATCTGTGCAATTATTTAATTGTTGTTATCACTTGGATTTGATTTGATACAACTTCCTCATTGCTCAAAGGATAAATGGAGATCAATATATGCATGGTGGTTTAGCCATAAGGGATGGATATGGTTGGCCATTAGAGAAGGTAACAAAGAGAGATAAATTACATGAGGAGGAGGCCAACATGTATGTGAGGAGTCTATAATGTGATGTAATATCTTGATGCAGATTTGGTTTGCTAGCATATACATTTATCTTAGGATTCAATAAATAAGATTTATTTCTTTGTTTGTCTTCTTCTATGCTAATATTTGTGTGGGATGTGTGATCGAGTGGTTTGATAAGACCCCTTGGTCATGACTACATCATAGAGTCCCACGAATACATTATAGTCATGTCCTTGTGCTAGGGTCTTATTCCTACACTAACATCTTGACCAATGAGAAAACCAAGGCCCATTATTGGAACTCCAAGCCTAGCATAACACTCAAGAACAATAAGGAAATAATTACAATTTAAAAAAACCTCAAAATTTATGAAAATGATTGAGAGATCAAAGTGGTCCTAAACGCCCGATCTCAAGCCACACTAGCCCATCAAGGAGATGACTCCCAAGGGTTGTGGAGTTGTCAAGAGATTATAACACATGACCAAAAACATAATGGGTGAAGGGGGAGGTTCCCTATACCTCTTATCTATTCTAAGACCACACAAATAACCCAAAAATGGCTCCTCAATGAAGTGGATCCTTACAACCAAACACACAAGGAAAATAGTATTTTCAAGGTTCAAATCACATGTTTTCTAATCTTTGAATTATTTGGTGAGTTTAGGATCATGATGGACCAAATAGTGGAAATGGGATTAAAGATGTATGTTTACTTAGCCAAAATATGAGAATAGATATTTTGTATTTCTATGTGTTAACACTCCCCCACCATACCCTCCAAAAATTCAAGAACAAATTGAGAAAATAATGAATTGAATAACATTATATGTCACCATGTCAACTATTTTGATTTTAGATATTTACAAGGAGTAGGTAAGGGAATGCCTTGAGATAGACCCAGGGAAACACAACAAATGCAAGGTTCATTTAATCCCCCTCCTGCTATCCCTTCTTCATCTTCAATTCAACACCCATCCATTGTTGTAGATGTAAGACATTATAGCCTCTCTATCATACACTCTTTGATTATACATTTGATTACAAATATTTCTCAAGTATCACAATTTCATGATATTGGTGGACCCTCCTTGGCCACACATGTTTGTGTGCCTCATCATTGCACTATGTGTAATTAGTTGTGTTTAGATCCTCTTGGAGAGACAAGTGACCCATCCCTAAACACATCCAAATAGTATGTCCCTCATATGTCACCTCCACAAGATGAGGAAACATGGTATAAAACATAAGTTGAGGCATCAAGGATAAGAATACAAGTAGGGCCATGAGGGGCTAGAATAGAAGAGGAGCAAGGTAAATATTTCTTTCAAGTAATATTTAAAGTTATTTAATGATTTATTTCATTTGAATTTAATATAAACAAAGATTAGTATTAATTTATCTAAGTGGGATAAAAATTGATGATAGAGGAGGAGCTTAGATAAGTTCATCATTATAATATTTCTACCTTTTAATTTGGCCTAGACTTGGTGGCATAAATTTTTCTACTTATATAGCCTTTTTTTTATCACATGTATATCATTTTTTGTGAGTAATTATATATTATTTTATATCTTGATCCTATTTTAATTTTATAGACTATTAAAAATGTGAATGAGGTGGCACCTTTGCCAATATATTTTGGTTGAACTCCTGCTTATCCTAAGGGACCATCATTCATAGAATGACTCTCAAAACAAAAAGTAAGAGTTGGGGTAATTGAATTGAATTTTACTTGAGCTGATTGTTTAAAAAAATATAGTTGATTATAGGGATTTAAATGATAATTTCAAAGTTTTTATGATTACATGTATACAAATTCTTGTCATTTTTCATATAGGAAATTGTAGTTGGTTCATCTTGTTGGGATATGGTGTTGTACACCATTGCATAAAATGATTTATTATAATGTTGTAATTAAATGATTATTTAGTTGTGATGCACCTTGGTGGTGTGGTTAATCACACTAGGTAATAATTTGGGGGACCACTTATGTTGTATTGTAACATTGTATTATTATTTAATGTGTGGGAGACATGTGATAATAATTTAATATTGTGAAAATATTAAATAAAGTGAAGTCTGAATACCCAATATTAAATAAGGGGTTAGTGGTTTTGTATTCACATGGTTTTACCTTACCACTAGTTGTATTTGTGTGAGTTTGTATCTATAAAAGAAAGCACATGTTTAGTGGTTAAGGTTGGCTGAGTGGTTTGGCTATCATTATTGAGTCTTTCTAAGGATCGCATATGTGAAGCATGACATGGGATGCACGGATTCATGCTTGGACACATGGGGATGCATTGGAGGGATTGACACTTCAAAGGTGTTCATTGTAACTCTTGTATGACTTTATTGTTGATTAATATGATAGAGTATGGATGCTTTTGGAGGTTGGGTTTTTCCCTCTTGAGGGTTTTCCCAAGTATATCTTGTGTCATCTTTGATGGGTACGTTGTCTTTTCTCTTTCATATGGATTATGAGTACTTATTTGTATAAATTTTTCTTTTGAGTTATGTGAAAATTATCATTAGATGGCTGCAAGTTTCCTTACAAGTGGTATCATAGCTTTCATGGTTGAAGATTTTTTATTATAACCCTAGGTTGAGAAAATATTGGTTGAGTTTGAATCTATGTATGAGAGAATGAAATACATGGCAAGATATGAGGGTTTTGCAAGCTGTTTACCACAAATATAAGGGTTTTGGGTTTGTTGTTATAATGGGTAGTTTGCAGATTTGGGGTGTGAAATATTGGGCAAAAAGGGTTTCTTGGTTGTCCATTCAAATGGGGGTTTTGTGGGGGAAATTTTCATAAATGACCTCATGGTTGGATTCAGGTTAGCTAAGAGATGAAGATTGCTATAAAATTTGACATATTTCTGTTACTGGAAAAAGATGCAAAAATTGTTTAGCCTGACCCCCTACCCAACCATACAAATGTCAATATTGAAGTATGCAGAAAAAATTATTAAAAATTATTACTCTGTCAGTCGAAAAATTTATCCTTGCAAAATAAAACAAAAAAAATGTCGATGAGAAAAAGTTTTTATTGATTTTTTTTTGAAAGAAATAGATATATGTTTTGGGGGGTTCGCCCCCCCCACTCTCTACCGAGCCGTACTAATAGGGCCGACCCTATCAGTTGGTTGTTGGCCACTTGGCCGATGGTACTGTCGGCAGGGCTTGTCCTTGGCTCGGCGGGACTGTGGGTCTAGTGGGACCAACCTTTACTATCATCAGAAAACAAAAGGTTTTTTAAAAAATGTTTTTATTTAATGTTTTTCATTGCCTTGAATTATTATTAACCACTCATGAATATTATTAAAAGAGGCCCGGAAATTTTTTTGATATGTGAAAATTTAAATGCATTGAAACTTTATTTCAGGTCCGCCACTAGGTGGGCGATGCCACCTAGGTGGGGCCGCTGCCCAACCACTGAAGAGTCACTAGGAGAGGTGGTTATTTTTGCCTCTATATAGTGAAATTGTGTTTTTTCTTTCGGGGGGCATATATTTTTCCCAGGGTGTCTATTTTTTCTCTTATTGGACTTGTTGGAAAGCTAACTCAGTGCTCTACACTATGGTGCTAGAGATTATTATAGATTTTGTAGTTTTTATAGTGTTTTGCTTGTTGGAAGTTAGGTATTTTATTTGAGATTTGAAAGGTCATATCTTGTGCATACATAGTTGGATTTTGGACTTCGAATAGTCGACATAAAGCTTGTTCAGAGCACTACATAGTTGATCAAATTTAGAGTTGTTTAGACATGATTTATTTACTGATATTCTATCTTAATCTGTTTATGGGTTATTTTGACTATGGTGATACTATGAGTTTATGGATTGTTGGATCTTGGAGATTTGATGTTGGATTGATTGTACACTTAGTTGTACATCTCTAATTTTTTCTCTTTGACATGATTATCAATATTTGGTTGGATTTGTATGCTTCATTGTTGTATCTACAAGTTGTGTAACATTGTAGGCGGTCTATACTTACTTGTTGCACCTATGACTTGAACATGGGTTGTCTATGCCCATAGATATTTTAGTGTTGATGCATTTTTAGTTTGGTGGCTTTGTTTAGTCACTTGGTTTGCTGGTCTTGTTGTCATGTTGAGGAGGTGAGATGGTATTACCAAGTACAATCATGATGTGAGACCTATGTAGTTGGCTATGTTAGTAGATATGTGGGACACAGTTTGGGTTGAGTTGTTGGTACATTTGATGGTGATCATGGTGTCATGGATGTTTCTTGTACTTTAGAGACTTTGGCATGTCATGATGGTTTATGCAGGTGCATTTTTTGTGGTGTTGGATTGGATCCTAATTCAAGTTGTGGCGGTGTATCTTCTTGGTATGAGGATCATGGTTTTAATTTGGTTTGTTTTTTGGGGAGCTCATGTTTCATTTGAGTTCTTTGATTGTGTGAGGGCCTTTGGTTGATCTTCATTAGGATGTTTTTATCATGATGTCATGATAGCTTGTTAAATTCATTGGTTATACACTTTCAGTGGTAGATTTTTGGTAGTGATGGATTGGCGGTGTTGGATTGGTTTGTGATGTTTTGAGGGCAGTTGTATGTATCTTCTTAGCTTGGAGATCTTGGTTTCACTTGTGTGTTACTGATATTGTATTTGAGTGTGTGCAGACTTGGATGATTTTCTGGAGAGGATGGTTGTCATGATGTCATGTGTAGCTCGTATCACAGTTTAGTGGGAGTTGTTGGCAGTGATGTGGATACATCATTGGTTATAATTGTCTTCATTTGATTGGAGATCTGTTTTCTTGGTTTAGAGTGTTTGTTGTTATATCATGGTTTACTCTTGATAACAGTTTAGATTTTGGCATATTACATGTTCTCTTGAGACTAGGATGTTTGCATTGGTGCATGCAATCTCCTAGGAGGAGATGGTTAGATCATGTTGTCATGTTTATGTTCTTGATTCATGATTGGAGCTTTGACATTGATCATGTGTGGTTCTCTTTGTATTGGGTACATTGATCATTTGCTTGATTACTTCATGATGGTGTTATGTTGTATTTGGAGTTTGGCATGGATTGATTGGTTACATGTACTCATGGATACTTGGAGACTTAGGTGATGGTTGGAGTTCTCTTGTTATTAGAGACATTTTCTTGAGACGGCTACTCTTTGGAGGTTTCAACAAGAAGATCGAGGAGCTTTCACTTGGATATAGACATGAGTTCATTATGGACTGATAGAGGAGATTGTTCTTGGAGTATTCTCATTCCCCATTCTTGGTCCACTCGGCAGCTTATTATTTGAGAGGTATTTTCCCATTATATCTTTCAGATGTGTTATGTTTCGTGCTTTGATTTCTCATGGGATTGAGTTAATTCATGGCGATTGATTATGGAGACTCATTTGAGGATTGTTTAGCATGATTTTATATGCTTTATCTTTCATAGATATGGATCTTGAGCTATGGATAGTTAGTTATGGAGGATTCATTTTGAGGGATGTTATGGCATGGTTATCTCCTTGTGCATTTGAGTTTATGATATCATTCTTTGATGAGGAATTTAGGAGATGGTTCATGGGCTGATTTCTAGTTTTTGGGGATGGTTACTTTGAGTTTGATCTTTTTGATTAGAGAGGCTTACATCCATGTTGGCATTATTACATGATTCATATGTTGTACTTGATATATGAGATTGAGTGTTATGGATGTTGTTGAGGCTTTTCATTTGGGGTTGTTAGGAGATCATGCTTGACACAATAGTACACTTTTGAAGTGTTGGTAGGACATGTTATGGTTTGCAGGGTTTCTCTCTTCATGGTTCCTTCCTAGATGTTCATGTTTTGGTGAGGATGGTGGCAACATGTTGTGAGAGATTATGCAACTCTTTGGGTTGTATGTGTGGATCATTTTTATTTTTCTTGGTACTTCATGCTTTGATTTACTTATCACACCTTGATATAGTGTTGATTGGTAGACTTGATATGCTTTAACATTACCTATGGAGTGGGAGTTCCTGGATATGTATGTTCTTTATCGACAAGTTTGATATAGGGAGCTTGATTGCGATTTATGGGTTGCATATGTTATTGGCATGAGTTTTTTGGTGTATTGATACCTTGGAGGTATGGATGGTTGGATGTATTAGCATGTGTTGTGGATGCTATTTCTGATCATGTGGGTTTTTTCAGTTGACAACAGCTTGTTTGGAGCCTTTGTTATCACTTGGGTTTGATGCTTTTGTTCTTGGATTGGTGCATCTTCACCTTGGCATGTTCCTTTTCTTCCATAGGTGGCACATTGGAGGATGAGAGGAGTTCTTGCTTGAGATGTTGGTCACTTTGTTCTTACTGCAAGCATCTTGATGGAGCATGAGAGCATGTTGGAAATTCATGTGGTTTCATGTATGGCTATGATGATGTATTTTATGTATTGATCCCTTATACAATGTATACAACAAGTGGGAGAATTTTGGGATATGTTTTTGTACACCATTGCATAAAATGATTTATTATAATGTTATAATTAAATAATTATTTAATTGTGATGCACCTTGGTGGTGTGGTTAATCACACTAGGTAATTATTTGGGAGACCACTTATGTTGTATTGTAACATTGTATTATTATTTAATATGTGGGAGAAATGTGATAATAATTTAATATTAGGAAAATATTAAATAAAGTGAAGTCTTAGTACCTAATATAAAATAAGGGATTAGTGGTTTTGTATTCACATGGTTTTGTGGTACATGGTTTTACCTTACCACTAGTTGTATTTCTATGAACTTGTGTCTATAAAATCAAGCACATGTTTAGTGGTTAAGGTTGGCTAAGTGGTTTGGCTGCCATTATTGAGTCTTTCTGAGGAGTGCATATGTGAAGCATGGCATGGGATGTGTGGATTCATGCTTGGACATATGGAGATGCATTGGAGGGTTTGATGCTTCTAAGGTGTTCATTGTAATTCTTATATGGCTTTATTGTTGATTAATAAGATGGAATATGGATACTTTTGGAGGTTGTGTTTTTCCCTCTTAAAGATTTTTCTAGGGTATATATTATGTTATCTTTGATGGGTGCGTTGTCTATTCTCTTGCATATGGATTTTGAGAACTTATTTTCATAAATTTCTCTTTTGGGTTATCTGGAAATTATCGTTATATGGTTGCAAGTTTTCTAAAAAAACATCCATGACGAGTCCTTCTAAGTCAATGCAAGAGGCCTCATTAGTGATACATGTTTTTTCATGCCCTAAAATTTTACAACTATACAATTCACCACCATAATTTTTTAAAAAAAAATACGGATAACCACTAAGAATTATTAATTATACTTAAACATGAAATATACAAATGATAAAGCTAATATAATATATCTATAATAACATTGATTCCAATGAAATTCATATTATTATGATTACCTTTATTTCTTACCATTCCTTTTAGTATTTGCATTCCCTACATCATTAGTGTTAACACTAACATGATCAAAACATTATTATCTTTAAAACTCAAATTTAATCTACTACCTTCATTAAGAACCCATTCTAATAATTATAACACTCATAATATTTACACTTAATATTATCCCTATTTGAATTACTAAAGATAGTATTACTAATTTCACACTTAATACTATCACTAGTTATATCTATATTTTCTAACATTCTGAATTCCAATTTTACTTCTAGCAAAGTTAATGTTATTATTCATGGAATCACAAGTGTTACACCCCAAATTGTGAAGTTACTATTTACTATTACTACATAGGGTAAATATGAATATAATGTGAAATCTGGAGATGCTTGTACCTTGTTATCAATATGAATGTTATCTCATTTGATGTTATCTCGGTTGATGTTATCCATGGTGAAATACTGCATATATGTGAATATATGATTATTGAATTATTGTTATTCGAACTTTGAAGATGTTTATATATGTTGCTTATTGTTGTGAAGAATTGACTACCAAGTGCATGTGTTAGTGGTTGTAGGTAAATGTTCATTCTCCAGGGGGAGGGGAAGTATCACTCGGGAGAAGATATTAGTCGGGTAACCAATAAAGTAAACTATTTGAGCATATACACACAGTACATTAGAGTGATTGAACTATCTCAATTTGTGGGTTATAGGAAAGTCAACCTTAGCCGATAGGTTTGCATTAGGAGTCTTGTTTACTTTTGTATGTTTTTGTGTGTGATGTTTATCTGTTTGGTTTCTAAGATCTTTCTTGTGCTATTATGATCATATAGATAAGTGGGATGTAGGTAGAAGTATGTTTATATGTATAGGTATACCACACATATACACCTATCGATATGATGGTAATGTAATTGGATGTAAGTGAGCTAGATGTGAACATATATATGTATAGTATATACATGTATCCATATATATATATGCATATTGATACAAGCATACATTGGCAAATAGACATGCTCATATGGATGCATTGATATGGTATACCTACATATACGTGTACATAGAGGTATATACATTTATACATACATACATACATATATATGCATACACCTTGTATAATGTGGTTATTATAATTGTTTTACCTTTACGCTTATATATATATTGGATGTATGCTAATTGGCTTATGATATATATATATATACTTATATGTAAATGTATATTAAAATATTATATATACCATATATAATAATAATAATATATATTACATATTTTTTTATACATTGGAAATTGACTTATTTTTTATTTAATAAAGGAGTCGATTTAATGAAGACTTCTTTTGACGTATTTAATCTTTGGCTAAAATATGTTTGTTAACTACTGAAATTGCACCTTGTAACATGGGAAGACCTCTAAAGCTATGGGTTACTTGTAGGAAGAGGTCAACCTCCGGAGAAGGCCGACTTCCTAACTGGTAATATCTCCTAATCTACTAATTTTGTAAAGGAAAAAGGAGAATGAAATGCATGAAACAAAATAGAAACTAATCATTAAATACGAAGTGATACACCAAACTTATGATGGATAATGAAAGAAACATAAAGTAACACTTGATTTTCATCAATGGAAACTATATTTGCACAACCTGTTACAGTGAATCTATGCATAAATATTTCACCAAAAGGTCAATCACAGTAATTAACAAAAGGAAGATAAACTTCACAGTTGGAAATTATGAGTAATTTTTATGACATAGTCAACAACCTGTAACGATTCTCTAATTGCAGAAAAGGCAATGTACTATGAGACAAAACTTAAAGGGAAATTATGGAAAAATCTCACAAAAAGCTTGATCAATCACTAACATGCACAAATTGCAAGAACAAGGAAGGCAATAATTTCAACACCAAAATACTCCAAGGTCTGTACTGTATTCCATCTTCAAATAACTAAGTTACAAAGTTTGCCAGTCTGAGAAAGGATTGCAAAAATCACTAACTCCCAAAAACTGCAAAATAAGAACTAACTGTCAAAAGAGTTACAAAAGTGGCTAAGTAGCCAAGCTCCAAACAGTTCCACCAAAAAAGGAACTAGAAGCATCTTGGGTCGGATGCAACAACAAACACACAAATTTAGCCCCTAGATTATCTCCAAAAAGGCTTCAAATGGTTGAAAAAGTCATACAAGACTTAATCAAAACATAAATACTTCTCAAAAGTGCCTCAAATTTAGTCAAAAGGCCTAAATTCACTCTTACAAAGATGAACCACTCCCTAGATGCCTTCCTCATGTTTGCAAACTTCTCACAACTCCCCTCCATTTATGGCATATGTTTTCAAACTGCAAAAAGTGCCCCAATATTCCCTCCAAGTCATAAATCAAACATATCTTCTTCCCCTTTTGTGTCACACATTGAGAAACTCATCACTTCCTTTTCTCTTTTATTTTTTTTGCATTTTAAATTAAAAAAAAAATAACAATTTTGATGAAGTAATTCATAATGCATTACTTGATCAAAATTGTTTTACATCACAATTAATGCAAAAAAAAAAGAGAAAACAACTAAGTCCTAGGAGACTTAGTTACCTATGTCTAAGAGAAAAAAAAAAAAAAACATAAGAAGCACATGAGGTATTAGTTGACACTCCATTAAAATAAAAGATGGTTAAAAACAACTCCCATCGGCCATAAGGAAACTAGGGTTTCAAACCCTCAAAAACAAAGAAAAGAAAAACTTTTCCATTTCATTTTGCATTGAGCCTTTGAAAGAAACTCTGCACCACCATCCCTAGGGTTCTGGAGCTGAAACAAGGCAAAAACCGTGGTCTCCAAAGCATTGTTCACGTTATTTTTCTTGCATCCTTGAGCAAAGTTCGGCCTTCAGAACATATGGTAAGCATTTGCTGGAATAACTCTGCATTTTCCCTCTTCAAAAAAAATGAATAAAAAAAGCTCATTTTCGGGCTTACTTAACAGATTTATGGCTTATCTCACTTTTTCCTCTTTTGATTGTGCCTTTTATGAATCTGCTCTTGGAGACTTGAGAATCTCCATTGCTTGCCAGCCTCTGGGTATTTTTCAAATTCTTCTATGTTTTAATGGTCGCAGCTTTGTGCTTCCTGTAGACTTTATCCGCTGGTAAATTGCTTTCTCTTCATCGTTGTAGATTTGGGTTCTCCTGAAGGTTACTTGCATTTATGTATATGAATGGTGGACTTTGGGCCGCGACATTAGGGTTTAGATCTACATCATTCAAGCTCAGTCATGCCACTATAATTTGTATTTTTTCCTCTGTAGAAAAGAGAACTCACTTCATATTCGAGGGTTTACACCTCAAGGCCATGGCCCAATTTACTGCATTCTTATGCTTCTGGATGTGATTCGTCCTTATGAATTTTCATTGGTTTAACATCACCTTCCTCCAAGTTACCCGTGCATAATGACTATCCCATTGACTCTCCCTAAGCTCATAACCAACCGACAAAATATTCAAGTTACTTTTTTTTAATGGTACAGTGCGCTATCATGAGCAATGATTGTCCATATTCCATTCCATAGAGTTCTCAAAACTTGCTTCAGCTTGAAGAATTATTGCACCTTCCTTGTAAATGAATAGCATTGATTATGACAACCTTGGTCCCTTTATTTCATCAAGAAGGCAGTTGGACTTGAATCATCAAAGATATCTGAAACAAACTCTGTCATGGTATGATGCCTTTTCATGGTCCCTGGAAGATTCCTTTTCACTCGCAAACCTCTGCTTCATTTTCATTTAATTTTGACAAACTTTTTGCTTCTAAAACCGCCCCTTTTATGATTGTCTTCTGCATCAGAACCTTGCATGGTGCTTAGGTGAACCCAGTACTAATTTGTTAATCACCATCATAAACCTTTTGTTGTGGACCACTGTACCTCTAATCATTTGATAACCGAAACTCAATGTCTCCACCTGATCAAGGTGCTCTGATTCAATGGTGATGGAACACAAACACTTGATATATCTCCAATAGATTTAGATGGTAAGTGCTCCCTCCTGTCATATGAAAATTTTCAGTATGGATATGCCACAACAACCTCCACTCTATATCAGTTGTGATTCTTTTTAAAATTACTGCTTTTACTTCATAGCTACACCCATGCTTGCTTTGTGATCATCCTTGTGTAGCTTCCAAAAAACTATAATATAATTCATTGCACTATTGTGTTTATGACCCTTATGGAGTCCACTATAGCTATTGATGTGAAATGACATGATATATCACCATTCGTTTATGATAATTCTTTATGGTTGCACATTTTACTATGAGCTAGGCTCAACCCTTATGGGAGCCTCATTCTATCCCACTCACTTTGATTTAAGTCATATCTGCATCTGTAGCTACACAAGAAACAAACAAGTTAGAAAAAATGACTATCCTTTGTGTGTATGTTGACGAAATGTTTTTTTTTTTAAAAACACCCGAGGCATTCATTGATCAATTGACACACACGAGATAAATTGATGCATGGATAGGTGGACGACATAAATGAGAATGTATAGCTTTGACTTTTCATTGCTTAGAGTATAACTCTAACACATTGTTTGACTATTGCAGGAACAAGAGCATACGGAAACTAGGAAGGAAAAGCAATGAGGACACATTAGAGCGAGACAAGCCTCAACCAGTCATTCAGGCAATGACTGGTCATCCCTACTACATGTTTATTTTTGACTTTATTCATTTATTCATGTATCAATTTATCTTTATTTGCATCAAAGAGAAGTCAGTCTCATGACTTGTTGTGTGAGACACATGTATCTTATCATATTCAATAAAGATTACATTTTTCAGAAATATGTGTCTTTCTATGTTACAAGCATATATATGAATGTAAAAATCTGCACTTGCAATCTTTTAAATTTTTTCATTCATGTATTTGAATGTGATAAAGAAGGATGATAGAATGCACCTTGTCTTCTTTGGTTCAAAACAAACTTTACCCTTCTTGAGCCCGTAGGTGAAAAAAGGGTAACAATGCCGATATTGATTATTATTATGAAAGTCGACTTTGGATCATAAACAACTTTGAGAAATAATTACACATTATCAACTATGAAATATGTATGAGTGAGACATAGTAATATGTCTTAATTTTGTTGGCTTTGACTTGGCCGACATGTGAAATTATGAAGCCTGGACTAAGTCCAACATATTATTTTCCACAGTTGACTTAGCAAGTCGATTCAAGTTATGTGTTGTTAAATTATCATTGAAAAATTCCTTACACCTATGAATCACACCATTTTACCAAGTTTGGCACCACCTCTATTTCACTTTCTTGTAGATGGCGATTTGGGAAAAAATATGAATTCTCCATGTGGAAATTGAATTGGTCTTGTGAATGATGTCAATAGGGAAGTTGATTCATTATGCTTTTTGCTGAGTACAAGCTTAATCTATCACCACCTTCACGCTGAATCATGCTGCAAGGAAGTGGTGTCAATTTACATGCCAAAACTATAAGATCTATGGAGGCTAGCTGCTCTATAAATAGTCACACCAACTCATTTGAAAGGGATTCATTCTCATTCTCATTATTCTTATTCTCTCTTAGCCATTCTTGAGTTCATTTGAAGTCATTCATTGTCACTCGCATTTCCTTGTGCAAACCATTATCTCTATTATATCATTTCATTTGAGTGGGACGTATTATACCAACAACTTTACATCATTTGTTGGTTAAACATATATGAATTATTACCAGTCATTATCATCTGATTTATGAGTGAGAGAAGAGTGAGTTTTGTGAGGAATAATTGTCTTAAATTGAGAGAAGTGTGTTATCAACAAGAGAGAGAGAGAGAGAGGGAGTTGTGTTGGGAAGTTGAGTTAAGTTGAACTATTGTGGGTGAAGGCTGCACTGTCATCATTATTGAGGATAAGCGATAACAAGCATGGGGATTTCTTCTTCTTGCTATTGATGTGTTTTCTATGTTGCCTGAAATGTCTTTTCAGTTTATGCAATAGAATTATTTAAGATTGTATTTGAAAAAGGGAATTGAAGCTTTTAGGCTATTTTTTATAATGTGTTTTTAAGTACTCCATGATAGGAGAGATTACTTGACATAGGTATTTAATTATACTAGATATGTTTGATCATGGATTGCAATGTGTTTGTATTTACTCCATAGTAGGAGAATGGTGTTTATATTAGTTATTATTTACTAGGCTTGATTGAATGCAAGAGTCACTTGAGGTACACCTAGCTAAGTTGTTAATTTAACTAGAAAATCTTGTGTTACTCCTAGGATAGTTAATCCAATATGAGAGGGAGCTTATGTATGTACTTTTTATAAAGCTTGTGTTTTCTCCTAGGAGAGGCCATCCAGTATGGGAGAGGGATTAATATACTTACACATAAATTGAGTTATTCAAGTATGTAGGTTATCTAGGATGATGAAGGAATACCTAGCTTGTGTACTTACCAATTAAGTAGTTAATTCCAAGTAGATTAATATGGTTGTAGGTTATCTAGGATGATGGACTATCTATTGAAGGAAATACATATGCACAGCTGAAGATAACCTTAAGTCAAATCGACCATGAGTAGTGTATGTGATAGATGACTCTTAGTCGTTTACTAAATTAAAACTCTTTGATCAAATTCGTGCAATGTACGATACTCCACTCTAGATTGTGTGACTCCACTCTAGGTTGTGTGATTATTGAAACTACACTGTCAGTTCACCGTGATCCAATATTGCATGCTACTTCAAGATTGTTGGTGTGATCTTAATAAAATGCTACTCCTAATGTGAAATGCTAGATAAAAACTAATAATGCAATGAGAAGAAGTAACAAGATAAAAAAGAACCTCAATAAGATTAGCCTAAGAAAATGGTGAAGCAAAAGGAGTGAGATAAAAACAAATGATGATTGAAGTGTGTTATACATTTCCTTTGTTGCTCCTTCCTTGGTTGGCCCTTTGATTCTTCAAGAATTGTGTGCTCCTTGGATGGCCATGAAGTTGAATGGATGCAAGATGAATTGATGCAATATGGATTGATGATGTAAGTGCTATGATGGATGAGAGCTTGAATGGCAATTTTGTAAGAGTTTTGTTGCAAAAGACTTTTTTTGTTTTTTAAATGAGGGAATTGAAGGGGTATTTATAAGTTAATTGGAATTCTCTAGAGAATTCAACTGTTGAGATTGATCCAACAAAAATCAAGATGAAGGGCTATAGTGAGTTGAGGACTCACAAGCCCTCACATCTTGACATGTGGAAGGTGAGATGTCTTAGGGTGGAGTGATGTGGAAATGAGGTGGAAGAGAAGGACAAGAGGTGGAAGGGAAGTACATGAGGTGGATGAAAAATAAGTACTTTTGAGGTACCTTGGGGGATGAGAAGATTTCCTCAAAAAGGAACTTCTTGTCCCCAAATGAGGATGAAAGAGACTTTTTGAGGAATTTTAGAATTCCTCAAAAAATTTCATGGGAAAAGGGGAAGTGTGTGGGAAAAATAAATGTAAATTAAAAATTTACATTCAATGGAAGGTTCATTGGATAAAAGGAGGTCTCCAAAAAATTGGAGATTTGTCACATGTGGGAGATGTGACAAGTCCAAGGTTCTAGAAGCCTTGGGAACATGTAAAATGACATGTCATATTTGCATGGGGGATGAGGAAGACCTTGGGAAGATAAAAGTGAATTAAAAATTCACATGGGGAAGAGAGGAACCTTGGACAAATAAATGTGCATTGAAAATTCACATGGGAAAGAGAGTCCAGGCTAAAAATGGTAAGTGGAAAGGTTGACTAGAAAAGGTAAGCTAAATGTGGCTAATGATTCTGATTAAGGTTGTGCAAACACAAGATTAGGATAATTAATGAGAGATTAGAGGCAAGTTGGAGATTATGGAGGATGTGACACTTAATCAAAATTAAGTGGTGTACATCCTAATCACAGATTAATTAATTTAATCTGGATTAAAAGAGGGTTATGGAGAATGTGACAAGGAGAGAGAAAAAGATGAATTAAAAATTGGTTTTAATCCAAATAGGTTAAATGACCAAATTAAATAATTTTTCATGTTTATTTAATTTAGAGAAGGAAAGGGGGGTAAGGTAAAGTATTTAATTTATTTAATTACATACTTTAGGAACTTTAGGTAGAAAATGAAATAATGATTAAATAAATTATTTAATCACTGTTAATGGAATAGACAAATATGATAGACGATTTTGATCATATGGAAGTGATCAAATTTGGATGTCTACAGTTGGATTGCACAAGATCTAGTTATGTAGGACACAATACTATGCTAAGTTGGTTGTCATTATCGGTTACTCTACCAATCTCTTTATCGAAGGGAAGGGCCATCTATTGAATGATAGATGTGTGGGGGACCGCATTCTGAGTCTGTGGTTGGCGAAAAAGCACCTAAGTGATGCTTCTCCTCCACAACAGGTGACAAAAGAACCAACATTTGAAAGGAAGGATATTGGACCGTCTTATAGCTATTAGTTCTAAAGCTCATTGGAGCTAGCATGTATGTAAGTGTATGCATTCTTGTATTGTTGTAATTTGTGAAGTTATTGTAATAAAGTGGAATCTTTATTTTACTATGATATGGCATCTTGTTCATATATTCTCAATAAAAGAAAGAATTTTTTTATTGCAATGACTTGTTACTTAGTTTATTTACTCGTTTGGTGTAAAATTAGAATTTTTTTACTTTACTGAAGGGTTGGCATGTTACAACAAGTATATTTACCATCATAGATTACAACCTTACCAACCATTTACTATTCCACTTATAATATTATTCTTGAAACCAAAATCACTCAACTATTAGATTATTGGACACAACCACTCAATAATAACATTACACACAAAGCTTTATATTAATACCATTTCTTGGCCTATATCCTTCACCGACAATGATATTATTGTGATTGGAAATCACAACAATAATATCGTTAGTATACAAGGTATTCAACTTAACATGGGGAGATAGACGTGTTTGCAATTTTTCTCAGACAAGTGATAGTAAAAATTATGTCCATATCTCTAATTGGACCTCAAAGATTATTTTAAATCTTAGGGTTAAATTACTCAACATGATTGAACCATAAATTTTCCTATCAAAGATTGTGAAATCATGTGCATAGTATGAAGCTCAGATAGATGCAAGATAGGCTAAGGTTAACTCTAATTAGTTAACATCTAAAAATGAACTTTCACTTTATGTGGATAAATGAACAACAAAAACATATACATTATATCATTCTTTAAACAAAAATTAAATTCTAAAGAGCTAACAACAAGACTAGAACCATAAAGAATTCAATCATAATCAAATCATTATTCAATAATTTATTTTATTATCATTTAAACAAAATTATATTCTTTACCAATTTAATCTTTCTCTAAGATTAGTGTATCACACTAAAGGTAAAACAACAATAGTTTAGCTAATTCTTTAAACTATCCAGTGATTGTTGAGTTCCTACAAGATATGAATGAAACCCCAATAATAGTTTGAAATTAATTAACTAAATTAAAGTTATGAGGAAATTCTTGAGAAAGCTAAGGAAAAAGCTAAAGTCCTATTGTCTAGATTTGAACTTAAAGAACCAAGAAGCATCTTACAATTTCTTAATCTCAACATATTAATAAATTTATAAGAAAATGACAATCATATAACCATATAATTAATACCCACAAAAATCTCTAATTCAAATTCAAATTCAAGAATATTACTAACTTTAAATTTGGCTACCAAAATTATATTAATAATCTCCAAACACATCCTTTAATTCCTCAAATACAATTATAATTTCAACAAGAATAATTAATAACTATTTTTTCCCAAACTAAAAACTAATTTAACCAATTCCAAATTCATTCTAAGAATCGATCCTCTCCCTTCTATTTGCCTTTGGAAAATTCAGATTTGAAAGTGATTGTTGTTTTGCAGGTAAGAATCCTCGAATGAAAAAGGATGATTGAAAGATCACACCGTATAAAGTTAGGCTGTAAATATTTTTAAGGATTTGTCATGGCTTGTTTTGAGCCCTTATTACATGCACTTATACAAGGATCTAATCCACGGACTGAAAGGCAATCTATAGAGTCATAACTCGCTGTCAAGTTGGCATTACATGTATTATTATTTATGCATGTAAATAAGACTGATCAACATTAAAAAATAAAGTCGAACTATGCACAGGAATAGGTTATTTTCCAGATCTTAATGCTTAATGAGCAGGTCGAAGGCTTCTTCGTAACAAGGCTTAATAACATGTGATTTTGATCTATTTATATTCGCCCCTTACTACTTTCCATGGCGGTTGCAGGAAATTTATTATTTCCAGATTACATGCCCTTTAATTCGACTATGTTTAATATTGTCCTTGTTGATTACGGCTGTATAAAGAACATCCTTTTTATTCAATTGTAAACAACCCCTTATGGTTTTGCATGGGCGGTGTAGGAAGTGGGGGCCGAGCCCTTCAAAAATTCCTTTATTTCATTGAAAAGAAACATAGTTTCATTCAAAAGGGGTAAACAACCCTTTTATAAGTTTATTTCATTCTTTTAAAAACATAAAACAATCTTTTATAAGTTTATTTCTTTTAAAAAAACATTCACTTATAAAATTAATTAATTAATTTATGCATATTTTTTTCTTAAATAAAAACAAAATTTTATTCATGATAATTTTGGTTATACATATATATATATGCATTTTATATAATTTTTTTAATTACTCTTTTAATCCTAACTATATTAGATTTGATAATCTAGAGGACAAGAGAACATTTAAATTTTTATAGCCTAATAATAATTTCTTCATTATATTCACATTCAAATGTATATTTATATATTGATATTTATAGTTTTTGATAAGAAAAAGCAAGTTTTGAAGGGACCCCAAAACCTTTTACAATGGAGGAAAACTACAAAAGACTAAAACAATCTAACTAGTAGCCCAAAATACCAAAACACTGACATAAAAGAAAAATCCAGTAAACCTATCAACAACCCAACAATAAAAAATCAACAACATAGCTGACCAAACAAAAGCAACAACAAAGCTACAACATTTTTTCAAGAACATTGGTCGAGGCCATATTTTCCTTTATGACCTCCTCGTGCATATCAACCACATCCTTGAGCTCCTCAATCGAGATAACAACTCATTTCTTGGTCTTTCTCCTCGTTCTCAAACATAGGCCAACATCCATAAACATCTCCAATTGAGGGCCAATTTCCTCAGTCCTCTCTTCCAGATTGAAGCGGTTAACATCCTCAATAGCCTTCTCATGATCACCCAGATCCAATTACTTACAAGTCAGTTTCATAGCTTTCTCATTTAAAACAGAAAGAACCTTAGCAATAGACTTCAAGGAATTGTTGTTAATCTTAACAATAGTCTTCAAATCATCAGAGAGCTTACAATTTTTTCATCCATATTAACTAGCCTCTCCTCCATAGTCTTTTGGACCACCATTTCCAAGGAAGTAATCCTCTCCTCATGAGTTTTACAAAGACGATCAACATCAACAACAAGTCTATCCAACAAAACATTCATAGTCTTAACCTTACCTTTGATCACCCATTCCTTTTGATTGCTATGCACAAGAGAAACACACACATCTCGCCAATTTTTAAGCTAAATATTAAGCTCCTTCACTTCCGAGAAGAGCCACTTAACTAGAGAAAGAAAGTTACGAGTACCATTCTCCACCATTCTTCAAAACACATCCATATTAACATCATCCCAATTAACTAGTGGCGCTTCTTGAAACCCAAAATTCTTAGTAGGAACCTCCCTAACCCTTTCTCTATCCACCAAATCCTCCTCAGTAGGGGAATCCTTCACTTCAATCACCTCCACTTTCACCCGATGTTTATCAACAAATTAGCCAAGTCTGCTAGAATTTCCAATTGCCCAACCTTCACCACACCTCCCATAACTTGCTTAGCACCAAGAGGAGAATCTAAATTATCCTGGTTAGGGAAAGTCCCCTTGGAACAAACCTTACCCTCATTAGCTAGCTCAAAAACCTCCATAGGATGCTCGGGCCCCGAATGACCTTTATCTAGAACATGAGAATCATTTAGAACAGGGGAAGACTCCCTCACACCAGACTTACCAATGTCCGGGGCTTGAATGAAATTTGGAACAGGGGACTCCTCAACCACTTTGGAATCATCCACCTTCTTCTTGACAACACACTTCTCTTTTCTGAGGCATTTTTCTTCCCCTTCGCTGGTTTCCTCACCAAAGGCATCACAAATTTCTTTATTTCAACATTGGTTTCATAACCCTTAGACCAAGAATCAGAGTCCTCAGAACCATCCAAAAAATTACTAACCTCCTTCCACATCTCCTCATAATCATAATCATCATCTTCAGAATCCCCATCCCACTCCTCAACCAAATCACTAGTATCAAACCTTGATTTTTTCCACCTTTTTTGCGGGTTGGGGTCTTAGGAGAGACATGAATCAACTTCAACTTGATGTGCTAAAAAATAAGATTCATAGGACCTTCATGGAGCATGGCCTTCCTAGGATTCTTCCTATGATCCTCAATACTTGTTTCCATTGAAAGCAAGAGGTAAAAAGGAAAGGAAACCAAAGAATTAAAGCGGAAATGATTCAACAACATGAAATGATAACTGTAGATTACAAAGAACCTACCCTCCAAGGTGAAATATTGCATGATGGCCAGAGCTATGATCCTCCAAAGCAACTTGATTGACTTTCAAGCATATCCACCACTACTAATCATCACAAGCTTCTTCTTCTCATCATGCTTGAAGATATTAGCAAGGACTTTCTTGGCCACAACCCTATCTCTATATAATTTCCTTCCATTTGAGGGAAGGCCAATTACCTCGACAATAAAACCCTTATTAATATTAAATTCCACTCCATCGTAACACAAAATCCTACTATTCCAGCCTTTAACAAATGCTTTCATGACTTCAGGGTTCGAACCATGGAGCTTCTGCATATAGGAGCTGGCATCACCCTTTTCTAGATGCTCCCAAATAGTTTCATTACTACTAAACTCCTCACAAGAGCTTGGTTTGACTCTACAACGAGCTCCTCCCATGGCATCATGCAACGAACCATACTGCACCAACACCTTAATTTTTTGGAAATACAAGATAGGTCAAACAATCCAGAAAGCAATGCAAAAAATACCCACAAAGCGTGTGAGCCTATTATACCAAGTACAATCATACCGAAGCTCCCAGCCCATCATCTTACAAACATCAAGAATGCAATTATTAAACAAGTAGGCACAAACTTCAACGTGCAAAAACTAACCCAAGAAGAGGTAACATAACCTATTTCCCATCTTAACCACCTTCATAACATGACAAATGATCATTATTGGAAATATTCTTAAGATTAAGTGGAAATGATTCATAATCGCTCCAATTATTTCAAACCACCACACCTAAATTAGCAATCCCATCACCCAGGGAATTAGCTTCCCTAAACACATGAGAAATATGAACTTCATCAAAAGAATTAATGATGGTTAAAGAATCATGAATGAGATGTGTAATCGAACATGATGATGGGCTACACTTTAGAAGACATTTAATAATATTAAGGGAATCCCCTTCAAGCCAAAGTGTAGAGACCTCAAAAAATTTAGCCAATAAGAGGCCATGATAGGTTGCGTTGAATTGATATTTATAGTTAAATTTTAAGCTCATTTTTTGTATAAATAAATATACACCATATGTATATCCATTTTTTTTAAGGAGAGTATATCTAAGATCTAACTATTCATTTTATAAAGTAATTCAATATGAAAGGAAAGACCAAGTATTTTTTTTTTCTTGGATTTAAATTTTGTAGAGATATACATGTTTTTTTTCGTTTCCTTTCTATAAGAGGAATAATGGATTTTAAAACTCCAAAAGGATTCAATCCCTTTTTAAAATTTTCAAACAAGTTAGGAAAATTTAATACCCTAGGACACAATCCTTTTATCCCCTTAATTATTTACACAAATGGCTTCTATGATTCGCCTATTAATTCTACCATCACCCTAACATCAGTCCTTTAAAAGGGGATCAAAACATGCCTAATGTCTTCCTTAAATTACACATCTAGTTGAAAGAATAAGAACATTTACAATTTTGGACCAACCACCATATACACAACAATTACATTTTCCCAAATATCCACTCTTGGAATCTTAAGCCTTTCCCAATTCACAATACTCATAACATTTTTCTTGAATCCTTAATTTAATGTTCCTTCCATTGATTTCCAACTTCACTATATATGAACCTGAAAGAAAAAAGACAACAAGGAAAAAAATAATATGGTCACAAGCTCTCCTCCCAACCATAGGATTGATGTTCAATCCACCCTCGAGCTCCAAGGATCGTATTGCTAATCCCAAGCATACACACATAACCATAATTTACATGCACTACTCAACCATTTCCTACCTGATAACATTCACATTTTACTACTATTCACATATTACAATCATTTTCATGTTTACAACCATTCTTAACACAAGAAATTTTCAAACCCACACAACTCAAAACCATCATACAAATAATTCAACATAGATTTCCTCAAGGAAATGAAAACACCACAAGAATCAATTTCTTATCAACAAGATTTCACAAGGAAAGATCTTACCAAAAGATTGTTGCCCAACATGTGTAAGCCTCTCCTCCTCAAGCCCATTTCTTCCCTGCTTCCCAAAAATTCTCCTCCAAAATGAGAAAGCCACCTAAAGACCAAAAGTACAAGAAAAAGAAAATGGAGAGAAGCCAAGCCAAAAGAGAGAAGCCAATCCAAAAGAGGGATCCCCTTCTCCTTTTAGAGAGAAAGAATATATAGAAGGAAAAGGAAACGAACTCTCCATAACTTCCCAACCACTCAACCAACTCCAATTTTCGCCACTTTTCATAAGTGAGTAATTAGAGTGGGTTTTGAACTTTATTTAAGGGGTTTTATGGAATAAAAATACCCCTAGCCTATAGACCTACAACCTAGGGAACTTTTTAAACAATTAAAACCACATAATGACTTTATAAACCATAAAATAAGTAATGACATTTAAAAGGTGATTCAAGGGTCTAATAAAACAACCTCTCCCACATGCACAACCCTTACAAAACAAGGTTGAATACATATCCTTGACAATAATAGAAATTCAAAAGAATAACATAAGGGAAGTAGCTATGTGACCCCTTCATCAACATTGGCCAATTTTAACCTGTTTACTCAACCAAGAAAAAGGTGTTAGTATTTCTCATAATTAATATTAATTGAAAGAAATTTCATATGAAAAATAACCTTCCAAGAATAATAATCGACTAGAGGATTAAATCTACACAAGTATAATTTAACTCTCCCTACTTGCATAATACCTTTTAAAGTCAAACAATGATTGATCATGCCATTTAATATCAAAATATTACCACTTATCATAATCTATTTAACCTATAACAAATACTACTACAAGAAAATATTGAATATCAATCATTACCTTTATATTCTCACTTAAACTCATAATATAAAGTCACCTAACATTATGAAATCCATTTAATATACATAATGACATTACCAATAATGAAACATCTTGATCATTACATACTTATGCAGATAGAGAATAGACCTCATTTGGCTATCACATGAAATCACAACAACCACTAGTTAGTTAGTTAGCAATAAAAAATGTAAGAAACTTGATGTATATGAACACTAATCACTAATGTATATTGTTCAACACAAAAGAAAATAAAATATATGACATAAACCATTGATGACTAACAGGATCAACAAGGCCACAAGGGATGGGGTCTTACATGTTTTTTTTTGTAGTAGATAAGTTTCTATTTAGTAGTCTAGCTTTTTTATTTACACATCTAACCTCTTTTTATTGTATGCATTTCTTTCTTGGTCAATAATTATATATTAATTTTTATCAATTTTATTTTACTATTATAGTCCATTCTAAAATTGAGTGATGTGGCGTCTCTACCATCATGATTCACTAAGGCTCTTGATTGTCTTAAGAGACCTTCATTTTCATAATGAATCTAGAAAAAACAACAAAGGGTCGAAGTAATTGAATTGAATTTAACTTTAATTAATAGTTTAGAGAAGTTATAGTTGACTATAGTGATTTAGATGTTAATTCCAAAGTCCTAAATTGTAGTGGATGAGTCGCTATTTACTAATCTAATTTATTTATTTATCATTTAATTAATTAATCAAATTTGTGGTTTTAATTTTTATTGTAGTCAACTTTGCATCCATCAAGTAGTAAGCATTATGACATCAAGAGGCTAGTTTTTGATGATCCACCATAGGTTGAGGATTCACCAGAGACATAAGGTCAAGTGGACCCTAAGGATTTGATATATCTATTTGGAATGTAGTATTTATATATATTTTGAGATGGCATATGCCACATTTTGTAAAAATATTTTGAGTTAGAATATATGCCAAATTTGTGTATGTATACAATTATTCTAAAATTATATATAAATTGATATACAATATAATTTATTCCTTGTGTGCATTTATTCCTACTTTGAACTTAAAATTTGAATCTATAGTCACTTTAGAATAGTTGAGTTATGAACAATAACATGTTATAGATTGATTCCTTGTTATATGATTGTTTTTCTTGGTAGAAAGATCATATGTAGTTTCCTACCTCAATACATAACAATCTTCCTTGTCATGATGGTAGTCATAGTTAGATATATGATTTTCTTAGAATGACTTGACCATTTGTCCATCAAATGAGGTGCTATATTTTTATCTATTCAAACATCCTAATTAGTAATAATTAACAGCAAATAAGCATAATAACAAACATATGAAATGTATTTATCATTTCATTTTAATTTATGCTAAATTATTCATACATGTTCAATACTTATTTATTCTAAATTATATTGTCATGTTAGGGAAATTTTAGGGCATTTAGAGATAAATTTTGCATCATAAATATTGTGGGTAAAAACTAATTGTACCAATATGTTAGGTTAGGTAGTTAAACAATAAATTATCTATATTTTGACACCCTTTCCTCCTAGAAATTTGAGATATTTTGGTTAGACAAAATCTCTCAAGAGATATAATATGGAGAACATGTCAAACTTTAATAGGATAGTGAATAAAATTAGTGATGCATATGTATGAGTCATGTATTCCTACAATTATGTAAACAATTTCTTTACAAAATACTCTATAATATATTTCCAACTTAAAGAGATTTCCCTATAGTGGCAAGCAATCAGATGTTATCAAAAGTGTTAGTTTGGTGTAGTGTTTGGGTATCAGGTGACCGATTCCATTAATAATGTGTCATTGTATAAAATTTATACACTAACATGTTAAGGGGTTAGGTTAATTCTAGTGGAGGAATCACCATCCAAATCTCTTAAACCTTCTAGGATACATCATTTGGATGAGGTTTCTTAAGAGATATGAGATAGAAAATATTTGGCTAGGTCAAGTCCTCTATAAATTTATCTAATGGTTCTTACCAAATTGAAGGGTGAAATCACAATACTGTGTCTTCATTTTTTCCCAAGATGGACATTTACATCAATATTTTTAACTGAATCTTCATCTTTTGAGACCTATAGCACCTAAACCGTTAAGAGTTTGAAGATGATGCGAACTAGTGGTTTGTGGCAATTTGTGTGTAGATTCAAATATATATATATTTTAAAAATTCCAAAATAAATCATGAATTTTTCAACATCTCCTTTAATAACTAGTTTTAAATAGAAAACAACATCTTTTTAGAAAGTAACATTTGTGTTGTCCAACATAACTTTTTTTTTTCTATAAAGGATATGTGTGTGGAAAATATGTGTAAGTGAAGTAAATAACAAAACACCTTAATGCAACATTTTTAGATAATTCAAACAAAAGATTTAATCTATTTGAAACGTAATAAAATCTCTAAAACTATTCCATTGCTCTCTAACTCCAAGGATCTATTAAATCAAAGTGGCTCTAAGATTAGTGCACTGTGATTGTTAAAATGACAACCCAGAGAATGCGAATGATGATCAAAATGAAATGATGTGATAAGATAATGATAATGGAAGCTGTGATAAGATAATGAAATGATATGATAAACTAAAATACAACTAACATGATGTGCTGTGACATAATTATGATCTAATATGATTGCTAAAATGAATCTATTTGATAATTGATTAATTGTTGTACGCTAAATGCTCTAACATGATTCTTGCAGAGTAAAATTACATGTGAGTGGGCTCCTTTTCCTATAGCAAGAGGTTGCTTTTATAGATTTTCAAAGGCAATTCCTGATGTGGTAGCAAGCAATGGTTTAGATTTGATATGGATAAATCAATGGTAGAAGATGAAGAATTTGGTGAGGAATAAAGGGAAATGCTTTAACTAAGCAAGACATGGTGGATAATGATTAGGAAGAAATTGTGGAACCAAGAAGCCAACTATTTCCAACTGTAAAAGTTTGGTTGGAAAGATAAAGTAAAATTGAATGCAAGTTAAGGCTTTCAACTTTATTGAGGAAAAAGCTGTAGACATGTGCTTAATTGGAAAAGCATAATTTAATACAACTTGAAGCTTTCAACTTTGTTGAGAGAAAAGTTGTAGACATGTGCACAATTTAATATTTGATTTATTCAATTTTTAGAGGGAAGATATATTATTAAATAAAACATTTGAAATTTATTTATTTAATAAAAAGGAGATGATAATTAAACAAACTATGTGATTTAGTTTATTTAATTAAGATGAAAGAATTGGATGATTAAATTAAACAAACTATTAGATCTGTTTATTTAATTAAGATAGAAGAATATAGAATGTGAACTATATAAATAAATATTTCTATTTATTTATAAGTAGATGAATTAAAGGTTAATTAATCAAATAATTGTATTTAATTAATCAGATTTATCCAGACCATTTTTAGGTGTATACATTTTTTCCCTCTTTGAAGTGATGTGTTTACAAATTGCTTCAAAGAAACGATTTTGTTGCTAGTGTTGAGAATTGTTTTTGACATACCCCAGACGCTAATTTTTGAGTGATAACAAATGTATGCCCACTCGAGAGATAAATCGATGAATTTTTGAATTATTAGAAATTTTTGGAATGTTTCAAATTTTTATTATTTTATGATGAGTTGATGACTGGTTTGGTGTTGAAGCGATTTATCTCCTAACAAATGTTTTTAAAACTGCCCTTGTGTTGAATGAATTGAATAAGCCCTCTTTGGAAATTAAAAATAAAATCAACCCCATAAAATCCCACTTAATTAGCCTTAAAAGGTTAAAAAGGTGATTTAGAAGTTAATTTATGCATTTTGAATTTGAAATTTGATAGTGATTGAGAAAATAGTGCATTTTGAGCAAAATGGTGATTCCCTACCACACACATCGATTCAAGTGCATGTGACATCACAACCATCCAACAACGTATGGAGCTCTGGTACGTACCCCTAGAAACCTCCTCGTAATTCATGCATTGTTGTTTTCCCTCCAACTTTACTTTTGAATTCAGTTTATTTTGTTTTAGCGCTTTGAAAACCTGATGTAGTGCATTGAATTATTGTCGTGGTGCATGCATTGATTTTGCGCATAGGAGAAAAAATTTAGCGCATACGTATAAATTTCTGGCGCATAGGTTCTATTAGTGCTTTGGTAGATTAGATTAGTGCATTGATAGGCTCGAATAGCTCATTCGCTAATTTTGTGCTTTGGATAATTATTTTTGATCAATGATGGACTGGATTGGCGAACTGAGATATTTTGTACATTGAATTACTGAAATGGCACATTGATACCTTTAGTGCTTAGATAGTCTGTTTTAGCGCATAAAAGTCAGAATGATGAAGTTTGCAGTTAACTCCTTCGTTATGATGTTTTTCGATCTTGTAAGCCTTTGATTCTATTTTGAATGTTGATCTAGATAGATTTAGATGATCATTGATCACATGATAGGTGGGATCAATGATTGATTGATGATAATTGACCTCATGATAGGCGATGAAAAATTATAGTTTGATAAATTAACCTCATGATAGGCAAGGTTGAATGATTGATAAATTGATTGATGAACCTCATGATAGGTGAGGTTGACTGATTGATTGCTTGATTAACCTCATGATAGATGAGGTTTGATTGATAGATTGATGCTCACAAGATTTGATCAAAGTATCACCAGAGCCGATTAGATTGATAGACTGATTGATTTCAATTGAATTGAAAAGTTTACTAATTTTTTGAATTTTGTGATTATAAGAGCCTTTAGTGAATCTTTAGATTTGTGAGCAATTTTTGAGGACAGTTGATCTGATACCTCAGTTGACATAGGCTGAGATAGGTGTGATTTCCCATTGTGGACTATCTTCACTATTATATATGCCCCAGATTAGGATTAATCGGGGACTCTTGACAACCCTTGCTGAGAGGTGGCATAGTGAGCATAACACCTTTCACCTTCCCACCAGTGAGATGAAAGTGACCTCAGAGGATGTATACCATATATTGAGGATTCCAGTTGTTGGAGAGCTTGTTTTGTATAATCATACTAAGTAGGGAGGTACTGATGCCTTGCATAGAGTGTTCGAGGATGAGAGGATTTGTGGTTACAAGATTCCTTGGAGGGAGATGGTAGATGCATATGCTACATTTGCATTTGTTCTTGCAGATTTTATCGGAGGTTTCTTATGTCCCGACCATAAGTCAAAGGGACCTTCAGTCATTTGGGGTAGGATATTGAAGCAGATGATTCAAAAGGGCACCAAATATGCTTGGGGCATGTGTATGTTAGCCCATTTGTACCATGATTTACACCAGGTTGTCTATCTTCGAGGACACACTTTATCGACCAGAGTGACATTATTATAGATATGGGCATGAGAGTATATTGATATGACTCACCTCATTGCAGATAGATAACGACTAGTTGGGAGGCCTTATGTTCATGGTTATACTGGTCTAGTTGTCCAGCATAGGCTGGGAAAATTGGAGTATTGGAGGCAGATGCTAGATGATCTTGAGGCAATTGTATGGTGACCTTACATTGGCTGTGAGGCTTGGGCTAAGGATGACATTGAGATTCTGTATCTATGACAGTCGATGTATTTGATCAGGAGGACCCAGTTTATTATTGAGAGGTTTCTTTTGAGGAGGGTAGTAGTATGGAAAATTGCAGGGTATGCCACAGGGTGTTGCTCACTATGCTCGACGTTAGATGAATTCTGTAGAGTGGGGGCCTACCCTATCCTATGATGCAATAGTTGAGGAGTATCAGGGCCTGCAATCGATCATTTGGGAGTACCATCTAGAGGTTATTGAGGCTTTGATGTCTGATGAGTATTCCCATTATCTATTCTCACATCCATTTCCTCGTATATCCAACCCAAATGAGGTGGTGCCATTATTGGATGATCATGAGAGGGTAGTTATTCATGCTCATAGGTGTTGGAAGAGAGATGATGGTGATGGGGAGGAGTAGTTGGTAGAGGGGGAGATGGTAGATGAGGAGATGGTGGAGGAGGAGATAAAGAGTAGTGATGATGATGACGATGATGGAGACAAGGGTGATGATGAAAAAGGTGGTGGTAGAGGTGGAGGCAGAGTAGCTTATGATGCCAGAGACTTCATGGTGCCATGATAAAGGATAATTTTGGTAGCTTTGGCATAACAACATGTGTAAATTGGGGTACCCTCGCAACAATGATAGATGCAGATAGCTACATTACAAGTGTAGGTTCAGACTTTGTAGGAGCAGTTAGCACAGGCACAGGCTCGGGCTGCATAGGCACAAGCATAGGTGGTCACATTGACAACTGAGAGAGATGCAGCCAAATAGGCTGGTGAGAAGGTAGTGAATCTATCTGACAGGTTGCAAAGAATGGTTGAGGGGACCATCATGGGCGCGATGATGGAAGAGGTTACCAGAGTTGCTTGAGAGGCCGAGTATTATCATGGTAGATATCATGAGGTTGTTCCAATAGAGAAGAGAGTCAGTTATGCTACATCCAGACCAGGCCAAATTCATTCTCATACTACCAGCTTGGGCATTGTACAACCTCCCCGTAGAGATCCAGACCCTGACCTAGGTACAAGTGTAGTAGGCACAAGTACTTCAGGAGCAGGAGGTTTAGCGAGACCAACAATTCTTGGGGGGAGCACCTCATAGCTTCCATGATCTTACTCAATTTTTTTGAACACATGATGATGTATACTCTGATTTTGACCCACTAACATGTTGTCGTTGTATCTCTTGATGTTTATTCAGACTTCATTGTATACTTGACATTATGATTTTGAGTTTATATGATATGCGGTGGATTCTTGATCCAAATGTGTTCTATATAATTTATGCTAAATGCCAATGATATATGCATTTAATTTTTTTGTTTTAGATGTTATGTGATGCATATATGATGATGTCAATTTGATATGCCATGATATGAATGTGATAATGTGAATGGTATGTGATGCAACTAGATGTGTAATGCAAAATTATTTTTGTATTATCTGATGCAAATATATATGATTTAATGCATGGATAAATGTATGATTGATAGTGTCCTTGATAATGCACCTATATGAATGATTTGTTTTTATTATTGTTCTAATGTAGCATAGATGATGCAATGTATAAATGAATGAAGGATATGATAATGCAACCAAATGTGTTATGCAAATGATAATGTAATTTAGTGAGAATGATGATGTTTTTGGTTAATGTCAAGTATACTCAGTCCCTTTAAATGTTAGATAAACATTGTTTTTGAAATCTTTGCCAACCTTGATACAATCTATTCTGCAGATGCAAAGCTAATATGAATTCAATATAATTTAAGTATGAAAAGATACATATGCAAAGTTGTCATCTTAAAAATCCATTTATCATGCCTTTTATCATCATTGAGCCTTTAAAATGTTGAAAGTGAACACAAGCATCAATGCTATAAGATAGACCATGATGACCTGAGTACTCCTTTCATGATTTTTGATATTGCAAGCGAACACAAGCATCTAGGTATGATTAAACCGAGATGACTTGAGAATTTCTTGCGTAAAAGAGACAAAAGTCAATCATTTTCGTATGAAATTTTTGAAATGTCATCAATGATACTTGGTAGATCACGTCTCATGATAATTCACATAAGAATAATGATCAATTCACAAATAGTAGACAAAAAAATCATACTCCTTCCTTGCTTCTCTAGTTCAATACATCATCGAGTTGCTCCAAAGATATGATAATAAAATCCAAAGAACAATATTTAAACACTCAAGCTAAAGCAGTAAAATCATGATTCAAAAGAACGTCATCCATTTAGATTTGATGTGGTTGATTGATTCAAGATTTTTGGCTGGATAGTTGATCTTGTGATGATTGTTGATTGTTCGATGTTGGGTTCCCTATGATTAATGTGTTTTCTACGTTGTCACACTATTGTATGCCTTTTGTTTTAGCCCATAGTTTATTGCACACAATGAGTTCAAGATTTTTCCCCCAAGATAGAGTGAGACACGATTGCATTACTAAGATATGTACATGAGATTCCCAAAGATAAGGATAATGATGGTGAAATAAAATTACCAAGACGTGCTCAGATCAATGGAACAATTGGTTTATCACAAATAACACTTGTTGCCAGGTTTTCACTAGTTTTTATTGCACTTTTCTTATTATTTTTTTTTTTTTACCAAGATGCCTGTTTGCCAGGTTTTCATCAAGGCAACAATTTATTTTCATTTTTTTTTTGTATTTTTACCTCTTTTGATAGGTTCATCGAATAGATCCCCTTTAGGTGTAGACAATTTGTAAGCTCTTGATCCATAAACTGACATGTCAATGGAGGGACCTAGCTAATTTGGTTCAAACTTACCCTTCTTCTCACAATCTTGTTGATTGCGAGGGTTTTCCTTTACTACCAAGTCACCTACCTGAAATGCCCTTGGTTTGACCCTATGATTGTAGCTTCTGGACATCCTCTATTGGTACGATTTTAAGTGATCCACAACTTGCTGATGATGCTCATCTAACAGTTCTAGCTCCTGAAGTCTAGACACTCGGTAATCCTCATCTGATATGATCCCTTTTAGCAACACCCGAAGTGATGGAATTTCAACCTCGATAGGTAGAATAGCCTCTGATCCATATACCAAAACATATGTTGTTTCTCTTGTAGGTGTTCTAATACTAATTCAATACGCCCATAGAGTAGGATTCAGTTGAGCATTCCAGTCTCGTCCAACATCATTGATCGTTTTCTTCAAGATTTTCAGTATGGTCTTGTTTGAGGCCTCTGCCCAACCATTTCCTTGAGGATAATATAGTGTTGAAAAGAGATGTTGGATATGAAATTGCTCACATAGTTCTTGAACATATTAATTCTTAAAAGGTCTACCATTGTCGGTGATGATCGATTAAGGAACATCGTACCAACAGATAAGGTAATTTAAGATAAAAGAAGAAATTTGTTTTCTTGTGACTATGGTTAGGGGTATAGTTTCAATCCACTTTTTGAAGTACTTTGTGGTTTTAATGATAAACTTATGTCCATTTGATGAAGAAGGGTGGATTTTACCTACCAGATCCAATCCCCACTAGCAAAAAGGCCATGTTTTTGTGAAAGGCTGTATCTCCTATGCTAACACATGTATAAGATTGCCATGGATTTGACATTTATGTCATTTCTTTACATATTGATAAGACTCTTTCTCCATGTTCAGTCAGTAATACCCTAAACAGAGGAGTTTCTTTGCTAGAGTTAGACCACTTGAGTGTGTTCCGCAGATACCTTCATGAATCTCATGAAAGGTTGAATCAGATTTGTTGCATTCTAGACACCGTAGGAGAGTACCATCAAGACCTCGATGGTAAAGTATGTCAGAAATTAGGGTATGTCATGCAACTTGGCGAATGAAATTTTGCTTTTGGTTTCAGGAAAGCTTAGGAGGAAGGGCATTGTCTTTTAAGTAGCTATAAATCTTTCCATAGATGGAGGTTTTAGGGTCAATGATATTGCATATTACTTGGGACTTGAGATTGTCATGAGAAGGATTAGAAACTTGTTCCACCATAAACTCATAATGTCTTTGAATTTCTGGTATATGTAAGAGAGAAGCGATTGTAGCCATAACATCCAAAACTTTATTATCTTCCCTTGGTATTTGTTCAAATCTGATCTAGACAAAATACTTCTTGAAATCATCTACCATTTTATTATATGGTAACAACTTGTCATCTCTTGTTTGATAATCATCATTTACTTGATTGATGACCAGCTATGAATCTCCATAGACCTACAACTCTTGGATGTTCCATTCAATTGCTACTTTGATGCCAATGATTAATGCCTCATATTCAACTATATTATTTGTACAAGGAAAGCTTAATCTGTAGGACTTTGGAATGGTGTGTCCTTGAGGTGTGATAAATAAGATCCCAACACTTGAGCCATGTTGCATGTATGATCCATCAAAGTATAGCATCCATTGTTGGGGTGTGATAGTGAGAACATCTGCATTAGGAAATTCAATGTTCATTGGTTGATCATCATGTAGAGGTGCTTCAGTTAACTAATCAACTATTACTTATCCTTTGATGGCCTTGCAGTCTACATATTGGATATCAAACTCGCTTAAGAGCATGACCCATTTGGCTAGCCTTCCTATTAAAGCCGCTTTGCTGAGTAAGTATTTTACTGGATCGATCTTTGCTATGAGTTTAACTGTGTGAGTTAGCATATAATGGCATAGCTTTTGAGTAGAAAGTACTATCACCAAGCACACTTTCTCAATGAAAGTATAATTTATCTCATATCCATTCAAAGTCCTATTGATATAATAAATAGCTTGTTCCTTCCTTGCAGGATCTTCTTGTGCCAATAGGATGCCCAATGAAATCTCCATTGTTACTATATAAAGAAGAAATGGCCTTCCTTCTGTAAGTGGAACCAGTATTGGAGGAGACATCAAATATTTCTTTAGTTGATCGAAAGTAGAGTCACATTTGTAATCCCATTTGAAAGAGACATTCTTATGTAACAAGTGATTGAACAGATGACTCTAGTCTACTAGTTGAGAAATGAACCTTCAGATTGATTGAAGACTTCCCTATAGAGACTGTAGCTGGCTGATGTTTCTAGGTGGTGACATCTCCATTATAGCCTTGACCTTGGTGGGATCCACTTCAATCCCTTTCTCTGAGACTATATATCCTAGGAGCTTCACTGATGTTACGTTAAATGCACATTTCTTGGGATTTAATCTAACGTTTAACTTTTCTAGACGAGTGAAAAGTTTGTATAGGATCTCAAGATTCCCTTCTCTAGTATATGATTTTTCTAATAGATCATCCACATAGTCCTCCATAAAAGTATGCATCATGTCATAGAAGATGGTGGTCATTGCTCTCTGATATGTAGCCCCTGCATTTTTCAACCCAAAAGGAATTACGTTCTAGAAAAATGTTCCCCATGGACAGGTGAATGTTGTCTTCTCTTGGTCCTCCGGTGCTATCTTGATTTGATTATAACTTGAGAAACCATCCATCAATGATAAAATGGCGTGCCCAACTGTCACGTCTACAATAATGTCAATGTTGGGTAAAGGAAAGTCATCCTTTCGACATGCTTTGTTGAGATCCCTGAAGTTGGTGCATATCTTGATACTTTCGTCTGGTTTAGAAATAGGTAGAATATTTGATATCCACTCAATATAATCAATTGGACGAATGAAACTAACATCTAACAATTTATTGAGTTTTGCCTTCACCAACAAGGTGATATGCGGATGCATCTTTCTTAGCTTTTTCTTGACCGGTTTCACTCCCATTGGTAAAGATAGATGATGTATCAAGAGATCCAAGTCTAAGCTTGGAATATCAGAGTAAGACCAAGCAAAGTTGATTTTCTATTCTTCAAAGAACTTGGTGAATGTTGGCTTTTCTTGTTCAGTCATTGATGCTGCCAGATGTAATGTCTTCACTTTTCCTTATGTGCCCACATTGATAGACTAAGTTGACTAAACTAAAACTGATGATCTCTCATGATAATGTTTGAGAAGAGTGCCAAATACTTCATGTTTTAGTGCCTCAATGAGGTTTTCACTGTTAGATGCGCTCTTTATTTCTACTTTTTCTAGATCTAAAACTGTCATTAAATGGTTTTCACCATTAGATCTTTTATTGATATTTTCATTTTTTCTGCTAGAAGATTTGACACCCCCTTGACTTGAAGTTTTGTCATGAATTTTATGGATAGAACTTGTGTCAAGGTCATTGGAACAAAGAAATTTAACAATGGCATCGTCATTCACAAAGGTAGGAATGTTAGCAGGCTCAACTTGGTCCCAATCAATAAGCTCGAGGTGTAGTAAGGGTAATAGATCATCGGATTGATGAAGGTCAATAGTAGTGAAAATCTAAATAACAATATTGTCAAATTTTTGGGTAGGGGTGTCAAGATTTATGATGGTACTCTCATCCAAGTCTATCTCTCTCAGAGTCTATTCATCGTCGCTTGAGTCATCGATATTTTGTGATCCAAACACAAGGGGTCTAGTCCCTGAGCTTTGTCCCTCCTCATACGTAGGTGCATACCGTTGTATTACATCCATTTGTTTGTCTTCAAAGGATACCTGCAATAGTGAATCCCACTCATACTCATTAGAGTTTGTGTCATAGGAATCACTTGCTTGTAGTTGTAGAATTCTTTCAACAAACTTTTGGGTTGCTTCTTCTTTAGATTCTCCTTTATATCCCAATCCAGTTTTTTCTTTGGCTTGAAGTGTGTGAGGTTGAATAGGTTCTACGGTTCCTTCTTTCCTATTACCAATAGGTCCTTGTCCTTCATACCCCATCTTCTCTAGGATTTTCTTTCCTTTTCCATATTGATTTGTTTGTATGTTAGGGGTTGCTAATATTGATGCTTCCTTGTCTTTGTAGTGCCAATTTAGGATAGCCTTGTCTTCTAATTCATCAATCAAAGTTCCAACCTTTACAAATATGACATCTAATACTATGATTGGTTGTGATATTTGTTGCATTGATGTTGTTGGGTGCCCATATGTTCTTGGGGAAGGCAAATTTTTTGAAAGAAATAAAGATTGTTGAATGGAATACTCTCCCATGCCTTTGTCTGTTAACTGGACCTTTTCATTGGATTTCTTTGATAAAGAGTTTTCATTGTTTCTTGTAGTAGAATCAGTAATACCTTTGTCTTTTGATTGGTCCTTCTTTTCAATCCATTTTGACACAACATTTGATTGCTTCTCATTATTTGATGAACTTGGAGTGTTAGCTTCTCTATTACGAGGGATAAAAGTATCTTGAGTTGCCTTAAGCATGTTGCATTGTTGAGGGTTATTTGAATCAGCTGAGATATTTATTTCTTGTCCATTAATTAGAAAATTCAAACATTGATGATATGTGGATGACACTACTTGCATCTTGTGAATTCATGGACATCTGAAAAGTATTTTATATGTCATATCTTTGTCTAACACTTGGCATATGATGTCTTTCACAATCGGTCCCACTTGGACAGGTAGAACAATCAATCCCTTGGAAGATCTCTCTTCATCATCATATGTTTTTATTGCGATTTTCCTTCTTGGATCAATAGCATTATCAGAATATCCTAGTGCATGAATTAGTTTTAAAGTACAAATATTCAAACTAGCTCCACCATCTATAATAACATGCTTGACACAGTGTTTTTGAATGAGAACATCGATGTGGAGGGAAACATTGTGTGGATGGTTTAATGATACATCATCATGCTAAAAAAAGGATAGGTAGTGTGGAGCGGTTAAGTGTCCCACCATATCCTAGAATTGGTCAAATTCCAGATTATTGGGTACTGTTGTGACAACCAAAGCTTGTTCTAGAATCTCCTTGTGTGTTGGTGATATTTTCAAGAGTTCTAATATCAAGATCTATGCTGGTATTTTCTTCAATTGATTGATTATGTTGTACTGCTTTGTAGGCGCAACAATTGTTTTGATTATAGGAGTATCAAGAGATTTATTTGCAGCTCCTTTCAGTATTGCCTTAGCTTGTCCCCTTGTTGTCACGTTGACTAGTTGATATTCTTGATTCTCTTTGATTTTTATGACATTTATCTAATTTTCATTTGCAACAATGTCAGTAGTTTGATGATCAACTATAATGATGTTATTGCTGTCATAAATTTCTTCTTGATAAGTTTGATAATCAACTCGAATCATGTCTTTAATACAATTATCAACAACAACAAATCCATTTATGTGATTATCAACAACAAGTTGATCATGTTCACCATTTATTTAAGCGTTATTTGTTTGATCTTCAACTACCTCGACATTGAGAATAGTGGTTTCATAAACGTAATTTACATTTTTTCCTTTACCATTTGAAGAGGATGGTTCACCTTTGTCATAATTGGGTGAAGGATTTTTGAAAGCTACATGATCATTTTTTTTCTGTGGTCCTTCAACAAATATTTTCTTGCTTTTAATCAAATCTTGGATCAAATGTTTCAATTGCCAACAATCATTTATTTTATAACCTTCATTTTTATGATAGTCACAATAATGTGTGTCATTCCACCAAAATGGTTTGACTTGTGGATCCCAATTTTGTGGTTCTTGTGATGTTACAAGTTTGGCTTCAATAAGTTCTTTGAATGCTGATTCCACTAATTGTCCTAAAGGTATGAATTTCCTCCGATTCGATGGCTTTTGGAATGTTTGTAATTTAGATCCAACATTGTTTGAATTGCTGTTTGGATTTGCATTTACATTTTTTCCTTGATTGTTGTCTTTGTTGCAACTGTTGTTAGATTGAATATTGGTTTTACATTCTGTGTTTCAGTCACAATTTCATTATTTCCATCATTTCTATACTTTTTCCAAAACTTGGGTTTTTTGTTGTTGTTGTTGTGATTAGAGGAATTAGCATTGTTTGATCCTTCGTTGTATGTTTTTAGAACACCTCTTCTGACAAAAGCTTCTTCTATCGTGAGACTATTTTCAATCATTTTCTCAAATGTAGGTGGACATTGTAGTTCAAGTCTATAAAAAAATTCATCATTTAAATTATCAATGAATAGTTCCATCTTTTCCTTTTCAGGTATGAAACATGGATACCTTGCAAACAACCTTCTCCATCTTTGCAAAAATGAGAGAAATATTTTACCTTTCTTTTGTTTAGCATTACACATATACTTTATTGTGATATCATGTTGTATATTGGAGTATTGAGTTGTTAACAAGATCTTTAAAGGATCTAATTCCTGGAGTTAATTTAGAAAACCACTCCATACATTTTCCACCTAAGCTTTTTAGAAATAGTCTCATTAATTAGGTCTCTTCATGGACAAATTCTAAGCTCATAGCTCAAAATTCTCTTACATGGTCAAGAGGATTTGTTTTCCCATTGTATTTTTTCATATTTGGGAAAATCATAATGTTTTGGGAATGGAATCAGATTCATGTTTTGAGCAAAAGGATATGGGCACATATCCTGCAACAAGTATCTCTTAATAGTTCCATTTTGCATATCTTGGAATTGTTGTTGCAAGGTTTGTAATTGATACTTCATTGAATCCACTTCAGCTATATTTTGTGGTTCAGCCTCAACTCTTTTGTGTGTTCCTGTCAATCTATTGATATCAAAGTCTTTTGGAATTTTCACACCTAGATCAACTAACATTAACAGATATTTTTCCCCATCCTTTTTGAGAATCTTCTCCATAAACCTATGGAACTTGGGATCTTGTTGCATAGTTTGTATTTCTTCTTCAGATATTTCATCATTGTCATTTTGGTTGGATCTGTTGAATAAGTTTTCTTCAATATCAGACATGTTGCAGAGTAAAATTGCATTTGAGTGGGCTCCTTTTCCTATAGCAAGAGGTTGCTTTTAAATATTTTCAAAGGCAATTCTTGATGTGGCAGCAAGCAACAATTCAGATTTGATATGGATAAATCAATGGTAGAAGATGAAGAATTTGGTGAGGATTAAGGGAAATCCTTTTCCTGAGCAAGACATGGTGGCAAATGATTAGGAAGAAATTGTGGATCCAGGAAGCCAACTATTTCCAACTGTAAAAGTTTGGTTGGAAAGATAAAGTAAAATTGAATGCAAGTTAAGGCTTTCAATTTTATTGAGGAAAAAGTTGTCGAAATGTGCTTAATTGGAAAAGAATAATTTAATACAACTTGAAGCTTTCAACTTTGTTGAGAGAAAAGCTATAGACATGTGCATAATCTAATATTTGATTTAGTCAATTTTTAGAGGGAAGATATATTATTAAATAAAACATTTGAAATTTATTTATTGAATAAAAAGGGAGATGATAATTAAACAACCTATGTGATTTAGTTTATTTAATTAAGATGGAAGAATTGGATAATTAAATTAAACAAACTATTGAATATGTTTATTTAATTAAGATAGACGAATATAGAATGTGAACTGTATAAATAAATATTTCTATTTATTTATAAGTAGATGAATTAAAGGTTATTTAATCAGATTTATCCAAACCATTTTTAGGTGTATACAGGATAAAGTTCTAATTTTTAAAATATAGATTCTCAACATCAATATCTAGGGCAAGGATATTTTTTCATAATTTTTTGTTACATTTTTTTTAATTAATTTTTGAAGTCACTGTAGCTATAATTTGGACATACGTGTGTGTCATCCAGCCTAACTTGTTGTGTATATATTGAAATCCATTTTTTCTTTTTGTGAAACAAGGACAAAAATACCTAGGGAAAGGGAATTTTTTGAATTTTCTTACAATATTTTACTATTTTTTCACCTCTATAAAATGAAGAGCTTGATGCTCAAAGAAAAACCTATGTGCAGTAAAAATTGAAAATTAAATACATGATAAAATGAAAACATATCAAAACCATACTTGTTGGAAATCTCGTTTCAAGGGCTACAATATCGTAAAATATAATTTCTAAATGATGATATTTAATCCTTCAAAAGGTAAAGAAAAATTGTTTTTTTGCAAACATTTTGATAGTTATGAAATGGACTCCATTGTGGGTATGATTTAATACTAGAGGGGTTCTATCCAAAGGGGTTTGATCTAAGGGGGTATTATCTATCCCTCTTTAATTAAAAAACCTTTAGATTGAACCTCTCAAGGCTTAAATCATTAGTTTTTCTTAAAAAGTGATTCTAGGCAAAAATCAACATGTCCCAAAAGTGAGACACACTATTGTGGTAGCACCCTAAAGTTATTTTGAAGCAATGGATACCTATCAAATGTTATAGAAAAACATCAATTTGGTGTTGTAGGGATTATGTTTAGAAATTTAGAAAACCATATTTCATGCTATGGAACTAATTATGCCACCTTATTTAATCACCCACACCTACTAGGCCCTCTAGGCTACATCAATCAAATGAAGTCTTTTGAGATACCTCTATTATTTATTCCTAAACTTATTTAACATAGTGTTGTGCAAAAGTCATGAAACATATAAAAAATATTAATTCCTAAAATTTGTTAGTAGAGTCCTCTATAAAATACTCCGATTGTTATTTCCAACTCCAATTAGTTTTTGTATAGTGGAAAACTATGAAAATTTTGTAATAAGAATTAGTTTGATGCAAAATAAAGGCCTATAGAAAGACTCTCTTACCCATCAATACCTCTCAAAAATTATTACATTGGTTAGACAATTATTATACTAACATACTGGGGTGGTTAATTTAATACGATAAGAAACCTCATTCATCATCCATACCTACTAGAAGAGGTCTAATTCATCCACCCATGGCTTCTATAATTTCTAGGATACATAAAATGGATGAAGTCTCTTAAAATACCTAGGGTAGAAAATGTGTCAAATTGTACTCGCACTAACTTGATCATTACATGGATGCTTAGTTTTAACAATCATAAAAATCGTAATATTTCTAAATGGTAGTATCCCTAGCTTAATTATCACATGATGCTAATTTTTAACAATCATAACATGTAAGAGGTTTTAGTATACCTCTTTTTTCATGTCTAATACCTCATAAGAAATTTGTACATGTTTTTTTTTAATGAATTGGTATTAGCTAATTTAAGCACCGTATACAATTATTATACCCCATTTTTCATTCTTAACAACTAATTTCTAAGTGGAGGACTATCATAAGAAATATGACAATCATGTTAGTGTGCAATAGTATTTCCATCTCCTATAGCATTACCAATGCACCTCTATTTGTTGTCAATGCCACTTATATCTCAAACCCTATGATGCATATACATGGTTATTTGAAGAAGATAAAGCCCTATTATGTGTTGAAAGATCATTTTTAAGGGTTAAAAAATATACACAAAATGTCACCTTGTTGTCCTAGAAGGACTGTCATGCTCAAATGTTGTTACAAGGGTCTTAAATGATTATTTTATTATTCCAAAAATGGAAAAAGGATGTGGTTAATAATAGGTTTAGGTCAATCCCTCTAGGTATCAATGTGGAAATAGAATTTGAATATTATTCATAATATTATAAAAGACATTAATGACTATCATAATCCTTTATGATTTTTTGTCATAGTGAAAGGCTACCATAATGCTTTTGGAATTGTATTTTAATGTTGTAATCTCAAGTATCATGGTTGTGGCCCTAGTAGGGTATTAAGTTAACATCATACATTGCTACCTTATACACTTTGCATGGACCAATTAGTGGTTAACTACCCTTCAAGGAGAGTCATAAGGGTTTCGAATACTATTTTCAATGATTGAGTTAGTAAGAGTATTACATATTTTCATAAATATTTGTGTGGGGTTACCACCAAAATAATGAAGAAAAGGAGAGTTTAAATGATTCTCATAGATGCATTTGAGTTGACTACAATACACTTGACTAATATTTCCATTCTTGTGTGATTCTCCCATGTTTGAGTTGACTATAATTATGTCATGTTCTCATGCTTGTGTGATGTTTTTTTATCTATGATTTATCTTTGTTAAGTGGACTATGAAATAACATGATAAAACATAATTTGGAAGGTTTTTGTGATAAGAAAAATGAAAAAATCCATTAGTAATGAGATATTTCAGATTCAACTAGCTCATATTGTAAACATTAAACAATTCTAATTGAACTTTCAATGTGACTTCTTGAAGGAATACAAGTGATTATTTTAACCATCTCTATTGAAATTGAGATATGCTTTTGTGGAGGCACCCCACATGCGGTTGTAGGTTGACAAAAAACATTCATAAGTTTCATAGACTTCAGGATAATTTCACTATTAAAGTCTGGGACTTTTTTACTCCTAGGTCTTGTTGTGCCTATGACACACACGCCCCGTTCGAAATGAGGACCCTCTCTTTCTTTTGCCTTGTTGGGTCACTTTGTTGCTGCCTCATTTTGCATGCCGTTGTTTTGGTGTCCTAGATGGTGAACGTCCCTTTAAAGCATCATCTTAGGTTGACCATTTTTTTCCCCTCAAAATTTGCTAAGCCCTAAGTCTTGGATTTCCTTTGGTACTTTTCCCTTTTTGCTGGTGTCTGTGGGACCTCTCGGGCCTGGCTCGTCAGGTTTCCCTTGCCAGGTTTCCTTAGTTGATTCGCTCTTTCTAATGACCTTCGACTTGTGCTCTTCCAGCTTCCAGGTCTGGGCTTCATCTTTTTTGTTTTAAACTTGCATTGAAACTCGTCATCTATCACGCTCCCTGAGCCCAGTTCACTAAGATTCCCTGCCTGAGTTTCCTATGACGATTCGTTGTTCTGAATGGATGTCAGTTTGCATCCTTTCGGTCCTCGAAATTCAAAGCCTTCTCTGCCATCAACTTCACACTTGGAAATTTTTGGATGGTCATGCCCCAACGTCATTTCGGCCCTCGGGTTCTAGTCCTCCCACTGCCATTCTGATTTTCGAATTCACCAACCTCACTATCCACTATACCTGCATTCATTAAGTGCATTAATTGTACTTAGGGGTATAAATATCAGTCTTGACATGTCAAAATGACATGTCAAGAATGACAGAAAAGTGCAGCGCCTCCCTAGCCTTTGTTGACCTCACTCCTGAGACCTCCCTTTGCCATTCCTCATGAATTTGACATTTCTCTTCATCGGGTCTTCGAGATATGCTTGTCGTCCAACCTCCTGCCGAATTTTTTATAACTTCATGCTTAAGTAATGGATGATGAGGGATAAAATGATATGAATATTATAGAGGTGAGATAATGTTACAAAACACATGTATTGAAATCTTCAAAACATCCCTTGAAGCGTTTAAAAATCAAACTCAGAACATTGTCTTCTCGTTGCTATTCTTCAAACTGAGCGACCGCGCACTCCAGGCCTGAGACCTTTGACCGCCTTAGTCATTCAAACTTGAAACTTAACAAACTTGCCTTGACGACAAAAATCCTCACGAGTTCTAGACTTTGGAACTTCATCTCTCGATTGTCGCTCCTCCTCTACGGTTTTGAATGACGTTTTCCCCACGTCTGTCCAGACCTCAAACTCCGGATTGTCACTCCTCTATAGTTTTAAACAAAAATTTCCCCACGTCTGTCCAGACCTCGGAATCCGGATGACCATATGACGAAAAACTTGTGATGAAAATGAACACATCCAAACGAATCTGGGGCCCCAACCTCTGGACTTCCGTCTGTGGGCAATCGTTGCCATTCCACTATTTTAAATGACCGTTAGGCCACTACCTTCCGGCTTCTAGGTCTTGAGTGCCTCTCTGATGCTTGAGTTCAAAACAAATTTGGAATGAAAATCTAAATCCTTGCCTCCATCGGACCCCGCCCACCAGATTTTTTCTGTTGGGATTCTGTCCCATTTCGGCCATCTTGGATAGAGAACCCAAGTCGTCCTACCGGCCTCTAGGCCTTGACATCACAATCTCTCACAAATTTTAACAGATGAAATGAGAAGGGAAACCTATCTCCAGGTCTGGTCCACTGGGTCGCTCCCATCAAACTTCCATCCCTACTTCGCCATTTCACACAGCTATCCTTCAAATAGCTTCTCAGTCTTCACGGCCCGACCATCGAAATGATTGGAAGAAATCACAAGGCTTTATCTCACATCCTTCTGTCTCCCAGGTTCCGGACTCTGGAAATCCACCTTTAGAATGCCATTTCTCAAAAGCCTTCTCAAACGGCTAACACCTGATGGCTTTCCCTCAATTTGGCTTTGGGTGCCTTAATAATGATCCAAATGACTTCCAATCTGAAAATAAACGATGACCCACTTGTTGAAATTTGACCCTCTCTCACATGAACACTTCAAATTATCCAAATCTAAGGTTGGGAGAAATCATCTAGGTTTCCCTACTTTGTTCGCCCTTCAAAACAACATTTGACCAAGGAAGTCTGACCTCCAGAGCCTGGACCATCCTAAGTCCCTCCAATGAACTATTGATGACAAATTTGACTAAGTGTTAGATTTTTTTGAATCATGAATTATTCAATCTAACCATATTTTGTAGGCGTTGGCTAACCACTTGTGTTGTTATGCTTGATTATACTCACCCTCGCCTTCACGTGCAGAATATATGGAATTGGGTGCAGAAGCCTCTGGGGTAGTCAAGGACAAAGGAAAAAGAACTGCCAAGGCTCCTCGAGGAAAGGAAGATAAAGATCAAATGAAATATCAATTCCAAGGGGCACTGTTGTAATTCAGAATCACAACCAAGTGGAAGGATATCTTTGACACCAATATTGGTTATGTTAACATTGATGAATTCATACAGAGGGTCATGATAAACCCCAAGACAAAAAATGTAAAGTTAATCAGAAGCAGTGGGATAGGTAAAGCTATTGGTTTCCCTCCCGCTTTGATCACCCCTGAGTTGGTAATGGCTTGTAGAGAGGCATATCAGCCAGAAACAAGAACTATTGTTGACAGAGATGGGAACATTCTAGCCGACATTTCACCATCAAGAATAATGAAAACCTTCCATATTCTTGTCTTCAGAAAGATGGATTTGCCTACTATCTAGGAATGCCAAAAATTTGGGATGAGGACCCCATAAGATGCAAGAAACTTATAAATCAGTATTGGGACAAAAGGGGCAGCGTTGCAAAGGTTCCCCAAGAGCTCTTTCACAACAATTTCTTCGAGGACTATCATGATTTAGTCACCCTGCTAAGCAGAGTAATGGGCCTCCCTGGTGCAACATACTTTCAAGAATGGATGGTTTATTTCATTGAGAAAATTTTTTATGGAAAGGACACCACATTCTATTGGGGAGGAATAATCAATGACTACTTTCATGAAAAATTCATGATCATCAAAAATACCTCCAAGTTCTATATGACCTCTTACCTAGTATACTCACTAGATGATAGGAGGCATTACTATGGTTTATTCAAGGCTCCAAACAAAGTGCCTGGTAGAGAACTCAAGGCTTTCGACAAGTACCCCCAGCTACAGTTTAGGAACTTCAAGAAAGATTATTGTAGGATGAATGATGAATTCATTGCTTATATCATCAAGTTGCTCAGGGGTGACTTTGAGAGAAGAGTCTCCCACAATGCCCGAGCCTTCCTCAAATAGTATGCCTTCTTGTTTATCCAATATCCTAAGTTCACTTACATTTGCACCCAAGGATTTTTCAGAAAATCCAAACAAGCTACCCAGGTACCCTAATGAACGAATAATATTGTTAGAAATCTCTTGGAAGTTGTGACACATTCATAACATCTTGAGCAACAAGCATCGAGTGGGGATCCCTTATCCCCTTACACTTGAAAAAGGGATGTATGATCTCTATACTTCCCAATGTGCCCATAATTCAGAGAAGGAATTGGAAAAATATCATTTCAAATCCCATATGGCCAGACCGCGGATGGATCCATATGGAAACATTATAAAGTAAATTGGATAGGAGTATGCCCACCTCCATAGAGTCAAAGATTTTTGGGCAGATTTTAAATATGAATTTGAGGTGTGAATAAGGCACTATATGCGGATGACCGCATACTTTGTAAAAAGGGTGAACCTGTTCCTAGTGCCAGATCAACTGGAGGAAGAGGAGAGCACTATGATGGACCCCAGGTGCAATGCCATTGCAAATATACCACTTCCAATGATTGATTGGGATAAGCAAGAGATTGATAACCTCAATATACTTACCAAATCCATTGAGGCTCGCACAAAGGCATGGATTGATGGGCAAGTTGCTCATTTGAAGCAACAAGGGGTCTTCCTAATGTATAAGGGGATCGAAAGTGAGCCAAGTGGATTAGAGGGTGCGAAAGTTGCTACATCAACATGAGAAACATCAAAATCCCCTCCATCCATTCATTCGAGAAAGAGAAAGGAGACTGACAAGCAACAGTCCAACCCAAGGGTGTATGCTAGAAAGGCCTCAAAAGGTGAACCTTCCAAGAAACATAAGAGAATAGGTAGCATCACCAAAATGTCGATAATTCAGGAAGATCCACTTCATGAGGGAGAGGAGATAGAGGTTGATCAACCGAAGTCTCTGCCTATCTCATCTACTACTGCAACCACTACTGTTGTTTCCACCACTCCACTTATCCCGCATGCAGTAGTTGCTTCCTCTCTACCTACGGTGGACATTGCTTTCCACCTTTTCTCTACTTCTCCCATCGCACAAGTCATATTGGTGAATTCATCCTCTACCACCACCTTTCCGATTTCCTCATCTTCCATGTCTCCATCCTTTTCTCTTCCAACTGCTACCGCTTCAACTGCAATGCCTCCCCTTGCCCTCCTGGAGTCTTTCATGAAATATATGCAAAATGTGCCATCCGAGCTTTTAGGAATGTTTGCAAACCCGGTAGTGCAAGATACAATTTCCCAAGCAATGATCAACACCCCAGTTCCTCATCCTCATACTGAGCCACCCAAAATGGAAGCCACGATGCAAATTTTTGAGGAATTGGAAAGAAAACAATTAGAGGCAGCCAAGAGGTTGGAGGAGGAGGCAGATGACTATCATGAGCACCCCATGTATGAGTGTCAAGAAATTGATGAGGTTGCCTATGAATATATCAGAGATGACGTTGAGGGTTTGGATACGAAAATGATAGAAGAAACAATTGATCGGAGCTTGACGCGGAGCTGGCTAAGGAACTCAAGGAAATTGAAGACAAGGAGGTTGAAAGACAACCTATCAGTGAAGAAAGGGTTGCTGCCACAGAAATGAAGCATGATAAGTCTCCAGTGAAAGAACATGACCATACCCTTGGACATAATGAAGAGGTATTCCCTCATGAGCAGCAAGAAGATAAGGCTGAAAATTATAAGAATCTAGAGATCAAGCAACCCAAGGAGCACGAGCACAATGAAGAAAAGGAAGAAAGGGATGCTGAAGGGTAAAGCAACCTTGATGAATGCTTTCCCACCAAATCCCCTATCAAACACATAGTGTTCATTCAAGACTCCGATGAGGAGAAGGAGGATACAAGAACAAAGCAGGAGGCTCTTAATGATAAGGCCATTGAAATCAAAAAAGATGACAAAGAGAGTGAACAGGAATCACTCAAGGGAAAATCCTCGTTGCCTAACTAGTTGGAGAGGAAACTAGAGAAGAAAAATCCTGCTCCTAAAGACCTAAAGGAAAGGTTGGAGACTATACTAGCCCGAGGTCATATCAACACCAAGAAGGAGAAAAAACTGAGAATCAAATCAAAGGTAATGATGGATGCCAAAGGATCCAAAAGGGTGCAGGTAGCTACATCAGTGGTGGGAGAACAAGGAATAAGTTACAACATATACACCATTGACTTGGGAGTGGCCACTAGGGAGAAAAAAGTAGATCACCTCCAAGAGTTAGTCGCCACGATGGTGCATCTGATTCAGCAAGATAAGGTATCAAAGGAAGAGCTTAAATTGCAGGTGGCTGATTTAATGGCCTACATCACGGAGTGGTCATCCACAAAAGAAAAAAAAACCACATCCTCAACCGCGCCTCAAAGAACAGATTGACAAACTAGAAAAGAGAAAGAACTTGGACAAGACTATGGAGATTTGGTTCCGATAGGTCTTGGACATTGGAAATACAGGTATCAATCATGTTGTTCAGATGGAAAACAAGTTCTTGTATATTTGAAAGGCTCTTGAGGGTACCGAGAAAATTTGTACCGAATTCCCAAGGAAGTATGAATCTACTTATCCAAATATTGAGGCCATCCTTAAGATGCCAAGTGAAATATGGGAGAAGGAATTTGCATACAAAGAAGATGATTACTTGCTAATGGATGTCTGGAGGTGAGACTTTGAGAATCAGAAAGAAAGGCTGGAGCAAGTGCTTGAAAAGCTTAACTCAGATATTGACTGGATCAAGGAGGTTTAGTCAGATGGCAGCCAATATCTAAAACTAATGATGGGGTACGATATTCCCGTTGTCTAGATCAACCATGAGAAGGTAAAGCCTCACTTCAGAAAGAGGACGAAAGATGGAATGTCAGGCGAGATTACTTCAGATTTCATGTGTTTTTCTGCTCGAGCCTTCACCCAGTCCGAGTTGTTCAAAGATCGTGCTGCCAAACATGATGAGGATTGGGAAAAGCTAGTTGATAATTCTAAAGAGTGGAGCTACCAAGTGCTAAGATCCAACATAATAGAGGTCGATAAGCTTCAGCCAGTGATCCTGAAATTCATGGAATATGCATTAGGGGAATTTTACATAAAAAATGGGCCTCCTAAGGAACTCTAAAAAAGTAGAAATTATCTCATATAATACAAATTATTTAAATATAAAAAATATAAATTACTTAACTACATGAGTTAAGTGGGGACACATGTTTCTATTATAATTCCTTAAAAAACTGAAGTCCATGATTTTTTAAAAGTGATAACATATATTTCTATTATAATTTATTAAAAAACTCAAGTTCACTTTCTTCATTATTTATTTTTTATTTAAAAACTCTTAAACTCAAGTTTGATAACTTATATTTCTATTATAATTTATTAAAAAATTCAAGTTCACTTTCTTTTCTTCCTTATTTGTTTTTTTAAATTATTTGTTTTTATTTAAAAAGTGACAAAGTATAAATAATTTTAGATATTTTATTTTTTACTTAATATTTTATTTTATATATATATATATATATATATATATATGATTTTATAGATTTAGATTTATTAAAAAATAAAAATTTCTATAACAGAACTTAATAGAACTTAAGAATATAAATCTAAAAAATAAAAAGAATATTTTATATTTAGAAAGATGGATGAGATAGAATAATTTTATTTTTTTAAATATAAAAATTAGCTTTATTTCTTAAAGAATAAAAATATTTTTTTTAAAATATAAAAAGTTAGTTTTTTTTTAGAATAATTTTATTTTTTTGAAAATATAAAAAAATTCTATAATAGAACTTAAGAATATAAATCTAAAAAACAAAAAGAATATTAAAAATTTAATAATATGAATGAGATAGAATAAAAATATTTTAAAAAAATATAAAAAATAGCTTTTTTTAAAAGAACAATTTTTATTTTTTTGAAAATATAAAAAATTTCTATAATAGAACTTAATAGAACTTAAGAATATAAATCTAAAAAACAAAAAGAATATTTTATATTTAGAAAGATGAATAAGATAGAATAAGATATGTAGAGTTAAATTAACCATCATGAGTTAATTCTTAAGATTTTAGAAAGTTTAATTTTATAAAATAAATAATTTTATTTTTATTTTGGATGATGTCACCATACAGGTTGATGTCATCTTTTAGTTGATTTTTGATAACTTAAAAAGCTAATGATGCTATCCTTAGGAGGCCCATTTTTTATGTAAATTTCCCCTAATGCAACCTTGAAGAAGCAAGAAGGTAGCCTTGTTATTGGTGAAGAGTTTCTGACAAAATAGATGCAACAAAAGAGCAATCAACAAGAAGACAAATCGCTACAGTGCTATCACTAGAAGCCAAAATAGGGATATGGACAAAATTGTATTTAAAAATATAATATATTTTGGGGGTAGGTAAAACCCTAATGTAAGTGAATATTGGCCACACAATAAGATCAAATCTTGGCCACATGTTTTTCCTTTTGGACACTATAAATAGGGGTCTCCTCTCATTTTGAGAGAGTTGTGTTGTTGTAAAGACATGCTGTAGAAATTGCAATAAAAATACATTGACTTTGGTGCATTTCTCAGTTTCTTCTCATGTTTCATGATTATTCTCCCATAGTTAGATGATTTAGTTAAATTTACTTTGCTATTTTAGTTTCCTTTCAATTAACTTTGGTAGATTTAGTAATGTTGTTCATGGTTGTGAATATTTTTGTAGGATTTGAGAAATGCGAATCCACAAACCCCGATTAATACCTGCATGCAAAAGACTTGTCACAGAGAACGAGAGAGATCAAGACGAGGGTTTGGCTCTCATAATGTGCAAGATGTATTCTAGAAAAATGAAATAGAGCATAAAAGAAATACAAGAGATCAATCCTTATAAAAGGAGATCAAAACCTAAAAGGAAAACCTAATCCTAAAGGTGAGTGCATTTAATAATTAATATTAATTATTAAATGACTAATATGTATGCAAGGAAAAATCTTAAGAGGAGAGTAAAGTTAATTAATTACTTTACTCTAACACCCCCCCTTAAGATAAGCAAGAGTGCAGCTACAGACTAGTGCAAGAAAGCAAAAGAACTACAGTGCATGAAAGAAAAATTGGGTCCCAACAACTAGGCCTGATCAGGTACCCAAGTACAAGGAAATCTCTATGAAATGGAGAAAAGGAGAAAACCCAGTGGGAAAAAACTCCTCTCCAAAAAGAGATGCAAAAAGGAAGTACAAATGAAATGTCTCAAGAGACTCTCTCAAGAACATATGCAGATATACAATCAGATACCCCCCCATGAGAGAGAGTGGAGACTCCAAAGCCCCCCCAGAATGAGAGAACCCCTATGCCAATGATCAAACCGATGTGTCGCCTCGGAGGAAGAAACAGATCCAACGGTCGAAGAAGAGGAAATCCCTGGATGTGAGGTGAAAATGGTAGTCCTGGATGATGCTCACTGAAGAACTGAACTAGAGAATGAGTGTTTGAGTAATAGAATGGTGAATCGAACAACTCAAGATGATCCTGAAATGGAATCTCCAATGAAGAAGGGATAACAGGTGTGTTGAATCTATCATTTGTGAGGAAAGGAATATCCTCAGATATGGCCTCAACAACTGCACTTGATGGCTCGATGAGTGGAGCAACAATGTTAGTCACAACTGAAGAGGTATCCTGCTGAACAAATGTGATCTCAATAGGAGGAAGAGGTGTAGAAGTCTCAACACTAGTCTCATGAACAGATGGAAGAACACATAAGTTCAAGTGACCGAACTTCTCCTCAGATACTGCATTCTCTCTTGTAGAAAGAGAGGGAGATGGTGGACCAAAGTGTGTGAATGCATACAATCGGAAAAATGATCAACTGTCCCTATTGCAACAATGTTGCCAGTCTGAATGTCTCTGATGTGCACTGAATCAGGTGTGAACTCAACTGTCTTCCCTGTCCCACTGTGAGCAATCTGATAGATGGAGAGAAGGTTAGTGGACAAAGATGGAACACATAGTACATCATTGAATGTACCGTCATCAATATCGATAGAACCTTTCCCATATACACTCATATAAGTGTTATTACCCATCAATATGTGTGGTGAGGACGCAGCCTCGAAAGATGAGAACATGTCCTGAGAAGATGCCATATGGTGTGAAGCACCTGAATCCAGTAGCCATCTAGATGAATGTGAACTGGTGGTTGCACATAATGCATGACCCTTATGTGGGGCCTGTCCATCTATCTGGAATGATGGTGAAGAAGAAGACCCGCCTGAAGTAGATGAAGAAGAGTGATGAATATGGTTCTTCTCAAGAAAAGTTGTCAAATCTGAAACCTGTTTTGCATATCCATCTATCTTCTTCTCATAACACTTGGACTCATCATGTCCTAGCTTAGTGCAATAAGCACACTTAGGTCTATCTTTCTTCGATGATTCCCCCTTAGGAGAAGGTGAATCAGAAGTCTTCTGTGAACTAGAATCCTTCCAATGCTCTGTGGTCTATGGTTTTTGTTTCTTCTTCTGCTTCTACTTCCCCTGATATGACTGTGCTACCAATGCTTGGTGTGGTGATCCTGTGAGAGCATCCAACTGTGATATCTTAGCCTGCTCTCATGTCAAATGATCACAAAACACCTCAAAAGAAGGCATGGTAAAATGTGCACCCAAGGCATCCATAGTGGAATGGAAGGTAGATGAGAATATCTGAAAGTTCCCACGAAGTTTTGATAAAATCAGGTAAATACACTATGTATCAGTCTTAACCTTACCACAACCCTGTAGAAGAGATCTTTGTTGTTTGAATTTTGTCAGAAAGTCCTCAATGGAGGGAAAAGAATCAGGTACAAGTGAAGTCAACTCTGCCTCAATCTACAATGCCCTAAACTCGTTGATAGTGCCAAAAAGTCCCTCAAACTTGGTCCAATAGGCCCTAGGTGTGAGACACCCTTCAAGATGAAATAGAAGACTGTCTGAAATGTGCAAAGCAATCAATCCCATAGCCTGATCCATATTGTTCCTGTGCTGCATAACCTCAAAGGCGCGAGTCAATGGAGGCTAAATCGCATCCAAACAAGACCATAACCCTCAAGACTGAAGAAGTGTCATCATGCGACCCTTCCAAGTGTGATAATTATGCAGTGTGAGAAGCTCAATAGATCTATCGGCCATGCTTTGAACTGTGCCTCAACTGCTCTAAATGTGTTTTTTTTTATTATTAAGTGGTCTTTCAAAACTAGACAGAAGATGCAGAAGGGGTTTTTTGTTTTTGGTGTTTGTAGATTCTATTTTTCTGATGTAAATAATAGAAAGTAGGAAAAAAACACCCCCCCACAATGCAAAAAACCAATCCCCAGTACAAACTGAAAGCCAAAAAATAATAGAAAGCAGTATATGTATGAGACAAATATTTGTGTACTTGAAGAATTTTCTGGTTAAATAAACTAAATATCTGGAAAGAGCACAGAACCACCTTTCCAACGCCTATTCGCTTTCGAAAAATGGAGCAAAATTGAGCAAGTTATGCCTTTTGGAGTGCAAAAAGATCATCTAACTTTGACTGCGAAAAACTGCATGCAAACTGAATATTTTTGAATAAAATTCCTACACCATCAGAACGGTCTCGGAACCAGCTTTCCGATAATATTTTGTTTTCGAAAAACCGAGTTCGTATGCAAAAGTTATGACCAAAATACCAAAACTGCTCCAAAAAGGTTTGAAGGTTAAGCCTGGTGGTCAAGCTAACCGCTAGCATTAACCGCTAGCGGTTAACTGACGGCGGTGCCCATAACTCCGATTTTTAAATTATTTTTTTCGGATTGCGTGCCATACCAGGCCGTACGACCCAGAAATGAAAATTTTTTCCTCCCGGAGTCACTGTGTCCGATTTCGACGATTTGACAGTCGATTTAGGGGTTTTTGGGTGCTCTGAAGGCGATGGTGAGGTCCGTTTGGGCTGAAATCACTCCAAAATTTCAGGTACACTCTGGATCAGGAACCCTCAAAAAACATCAAACCCTCGTAGATCTAATGCCGTGAAGCCAAATTTGATGAATTTTATATCAAAATAGGGGTTTTTGGATGCTGCGAGCTCAATGGTGAGGTTCGTTTGAGCTCAAAGTGCACCAAAAAAATAAACCCCCTATTCCAAATAAAAACTAGAAAACAAACACAGATCTAATGCAACCGAAAAAAGATCCCTAATTCTTTCAAAAATTGAACAAGCTGCAGCAGATCTGGCTCTGATACCATGTAGGATTTGAGAAATACAAATCCACAGACCCCGATTAATACCTGCATGCAAAAGACTTGTCACAGAGAACGAGAGAGATCAAGACGAGGGTTTGGCTCTCACAATGTGCAAGATGTAGTCCAGAAAAATGAAATAGAGCATAAAAGAAATACAAGAGATCAATCCTTATAAAAGGAGATCAAAACCTAAAAGGCAAACCTAATCCTAAAGGTGAGTGCATTTAATAATTAATATTAATTATTAAATGACTAATATGTGTGCAAGGCGAAATCTTAAGAGGAGAGTAAAGTTAATTAATTATTTTACTCTAACAATTTTTGCTATGTAGATGCCTTCTTTGTCCATACTTTTGGCCATTTGTTATTGGTAGATGGCTATGTAAAGTTAGTCTTCACTTAAAATTAAAGTTGCCTTTAAATCTTTGTCTTTGTTCATGCATATATATATGGTGAATGAATGATAAAAAACATCTACAGTCCTTAGAAGATAGCACAAATTTCATGGCACTGTGAAATTTCTGGTTAACTGAGATTTTGTTTTAAGGAAGTTGTCCACAGTTGAGACCTGTTATGCTTTGCATAACCACCCCATCTTTTTCCTTGGTCAAAATGGGATCCCCTTTTTTGTTTTATACTTAGTTGTTTTTGAAACAAAGTTTGGAGTCTTGTTTTTTTGCCAATACTTTTTTTTTCTTTAGTTTCTCTATTGGAACCAGAACCGGATCTGAATCAGGTTTTGAAATTTCTTTTAAAAATTGTTTTGGTTCCCAGCCTGACAGTCTTTTCTTTTAAGTCTTTGTGTTTTGTCTTTGTCGGAGTCGGAGCCGGATCCAGAGTTAAGTTGATATTTATTCAAAATTCCAAAATCTTAATTCATTCCACCTCTGCCTCCGCTTTTTCGATGTTTGTTTTTAACTTGGTCTTTTTGTTAAGTTTTCTTTTTTCGGTCTTTTTGTTTTGTTTTTGTGTTTGGTTTCGTTTTGTGCTTTGTTGGCGGAAGTAGACCCAGAACGGGAACTAAGTTGGGAAATTACCAAATTTTCCAAATCGGTTTTCATTCCGATTCTGCTCCCGTCGGTTTGGTCGTTGACTTTTTTAACTGAAGTCGCACTATAGTGAAGTGTTGGTTCTCTTTCAGTTCCGACTCCGCCTAAGCTGCATTTACTGCATTAATGACAGTTGCTCACTTAGGTAGAAATTCTCATTTTTACCTTCATTAAGGATTAAACGTATCATTATTATCATTGTTAAAGATTAAGGAGTGAAGAAGAACAACGACGGAGTTCATTAGAAGGAATCGATTGAAAGGGAGGAGAATATTATTGCTTATGAATTTATTCAGAAGGTTAGCTGGGTCTTGCGTTCAAGGTAGGGTTCTGCTCTCATTTTTCTTTACTTTGCTTCCGTGCTTTTCTTTCATTTTGTTTGTTTGATTTGGATCTTTGTATAGGTTTTCTTTGATGAAGTTTTGCTTTGGTGTGTTCTTTCTTTTTGTTTGTTGTTCTTGTTTTGTGTTGCGTTTCTTGTTTTATAGTGAGTAAGGCACGGTTGCTTTCGTGTTTTGTCGTGATCGTGTCATGTTGGGTTAGGGTTCTTTTATATGTGGTTTTAGTTAGTGTTTTTCGTAGTAAGGTAGATTAAATTCATGTTTTTACAGTGAGTTAGGGTTAGTTAAATCTTGCTTTTTCTTACGGTTTTTTTAGGTATTCGATCGGGTAAAATAGGAGGGATTAAATATGTGCCGTAGTTTATCATGTTTTCTAGATTAGGATTTTTAATGTGTTTCTGTAAAAAATTTAGAAAATTTAAAATATGATGCCCTAAAATACAGTCGTCCCCACAGTCATATGGGCATGGTCAATTTCATGATATATTTAAGCCCTCTTTTCATTTAATATGACCTTAGCTTTAATCATGGAATTGTGCGTTGAATCTATAAAAACTTTGATGACGTCATGGTCAACATAGTCGGGAGCGGGATCGGAATCGATCTTGAACTTAGAAATCATGTTTTACAAAAGGTTTCGATTCAATTTCCATCTCGTCTCTGGCTCCGCTTATAATGAGAAGCTTTCTTTCCAAATGGAAATAACTTGGATGGGAGCAGAATCGGAACAGAAACAGAATGTGAAAACAGGTAAAATCTTAAGGAAATTGAATTAGTTTCCATTCCAGTTCCGATAACCATTCCACTTCCGGTTTCGATAACCATTCCAGTTCTGACTCTAAGCCCGGTAGTGTTTTAAAAGAAGATTAGAATGTGTTTTTTCCCGGTTCTGCCTCCGATGTATGTTTGTAAGGTATGAGTTTAAAGACATATTTTGTGATGATATTCAAAAATCTAACTAGATATTTTTTTGCAGGCAAGCTAAAGGGATGTCAGGAACATCAGGAGAAGCTTCCCAAAGGAACCGGCCTGCAGGAACATCCAAGGCAACACCTAAACCAAAGAAGATGAAGCCAGAACAATTGCCTTATACCTTGAGGTATAATCATAGGAGTCCTGTTGTGAAAATGAGAAAAGTAGAATCAGATTGGTCAGATATCACTGATACCAATTTGGGTCAATACAATTTTGAAGAGGTATATGCAAAAACCTTTGTGGAACGAGAAAATATAATAGGAAGGACACAAAGAATTGTTGATTCCGGATTGGCCCATATCACTATATTTCCTTTATCAATCCAATGCCCAGAGTTGATCTTGACAGCAGCTAGTGCCTACAATCCAGCCACAAGGCAATGCATTGATTCACAGAACAATGTAATCATTGATCTTACTCCTTAGATGTTTCAAAATATATTTATTGTTCCAGATCCCAAGAACTTGGTGCAGCTAACTGAGGCAGAGGCTCTAGAGAAGTATAGCAAGTATAAAGCATCCAATAAGACTCATTTGAATAAGAAATGGTTGATAACAGAGAAGAAGTTTCTGCTCAAACTTCATGATCAACCAAAGAGAGACGAATTCTGCAAAGAATTGTCAGACTTAATCTTGATGTTGTCTCGGGTGTTTGGGAAGAGGGATGCATTTCACTTCAAGGAGTGGATGTTTCCTTTTATTCAAACCATCTTGAATGGTCGACAATAGTTTGATTGGCCAATGATTGTTTCAAATGCTATTCATGATCAGCTAATAAGGATCAGAGAAACCAAGTGTTTCTTTATGACTTCTTACATTGTATATGTAGCAGCAAGGTTGGGTATTTTCCCAGGTTTGAATAGAGTGGGTATAATGGGAGTATTGGATAGACAGAAGAGGGTATAGGAGCACTATAATCAGCTGTCTCTACAAGTTGTTGAGACTCAATTCAGAAGAGTCAATGATGCATTCATATATATAATCATCAACTAATTGAATGGAGATGCAAGGTACAGGTTGAGTCAAGAAGCCATGGCATTCATTGTTGAATGGGGATGTTGGTACATCCAGTACCCTAGGTTCACATATTTTAGGTTGGATGGTTTTGAAGGTCATCCACATTTGCTTCCAAGGTGTTGCAATAACAAGATAGTATTGATGGAGTTTGTATATCAGGCTCTTGGAGTCAATGCTCGGTTTGGATTGAAACACAAGACAGGATGTCACAAGTTCCCCATGAAGTTGGGTGAGTATAGCTATCAACACTTGGTAGGAGCAAAGGTGGTTTGCAATGAGCTGATACAATTGAAGTTGGGTTTATACACAACTTGTAAGTATTTTGATCCAAAGGGTAAAATGAATGCCTTGCTGCCTTCTGTCTTTGTTGGGCATTTTAATTTATTAGAGGATTTCTGGAGTGATCGACAAGATGAGTATGATTTGAGGAAGAAAAATTATGAAAGATAACCTATTGCACTTATGTCAGAGCTTGGTGTTAAAGAGAACATTCCTGACACATTGGTGGATGATGGAATAGCATCTTATGAGGCTTTAAACATAGGAACTAAGATCCTGGATCTGATTGATTGGGATAGTGAAGAAACCATTAACATAAAGTAGATAGGAAGAGCAGTCTTGGATAGAAGTGTGCAATGGTTAGTTCTAAGAACTAAGACTCCTCAAGGACTAGCCCCTAAAAAGGGTAAAGGATAGAAGAGGATCAAAAGGAAGACACCTCCTAAAGAGCCTTTGGAGTTCTTTCCTCCAGACATCGAAGAGATAGAACTTGAAGCAATAATTGATGAACAAGAAACACAAGAAGGAGAGGCTCAAATATGATCAACTGTTTCAACACCTACATTAGGTGAATCTTCCACACAAGTCCCACTGGCAAAGCAATAGAGTGAAGAAGTTCGAAATGGGTCTCTTCATAGTATGGCTGAAACTACAAAGGGAAAGGAAGTGCAGAAGGAAATTCTGGATGTTGGAACGGATTTAGATGAGACTGAGTTAGAAAAGGATTTACAAGAGAATATGCCTCTAGAGTAGGATACTGAACAGGTAATGACACAAGAGGAGCAATGGGCATTATTTGAAGAAGTTAGAAAGAATGGTGAGGAAAAAGCAGCAATGGAGAAACAAAAGGAAATGGATGTCGAGGCACAAGTTGATGCCATCAAGCTGCAACAACAAATTGAAGCTAAGGAAAGAGTTGATGAAGTAGAGATACATAAAAGGAAACAAGAACATGAAGTCAAGGTCAAAGAAGAAAATGATAAGTTAGAATTAATTTAAAAGATTCATGACCTTGAAGAAGAGAAGGCAAGAAACCAGAGGGAGAAAGAAATCTTGGTTGCCAAGTTGAAGTTAGCTGAGGAAGCTCACCAAAAGGAAGAAGAAGCAACACGATTGCAAAAGGAGAAAGATGTTGTAGAGCTGATCAGGAGGTAGCAACAAGAAGAAAGGGAAAAGGCAAAGAAGCTCGAAGCTCTAGAGATAGAGAGGTTAGAGAAAGAAAGACTAGATGTTTTGGAGAAAGAGAAACTAGAAAAAGAAGCTCTAGAGAAGGAAAGAATAGAAAAGGAAAGATTGGAAAGGCAAAAATTGAAGAGAGATACAAGAACAAAAAGATAGGGAAGAGGCTAAAAATCTTGTTCAGATGCATATGTTACAAAGATAGCAAGAGGAACCAAGGGTTGATTCTCAACCCCAAGTAAATGTGCAGCCACCTTCTACTACTACCATTACTTCTTCTTCCATCATGATGACTGCTGCTCCAAGTGCTCCCACTTGGTTGAAATTGGATCTACAGAAAAGGGCAGTGACACCTTCACAACCTCTCAATTGGGAGGATATGATGAAGGAGATTGAACAAGAGAGGCCTAAAAAGAAGGCCAAGATCCTACACTCTACCAGGCTCACGGACAAAGGAGAGATTGTTGCTGTGTGTGCCATACCAATGACAGAAAAGGAGGTAGGGGATATGCAGTTAACAAATTATCAGTTGAGTACTGTCAACTTGGGAAGGCCCACCAGGAATCAGAAAATGAACCTAATAGATGTGGTGGCTTCAACAACTAAGTCAAGAATGTTAAAAGATAAACAAAACAAGGATGAGCTTAAAGCTCAGTTGGATCAATTACATTCATTTTTGAAAATTTTCTCCTCTCCGAGTTCACAATAGGTAACGGCCATTGAGACTCCAATTTTGTTGAGCAAAAAGGAGGTAGATGATTTGGTGCAGGTAAGAGGCAAAGCGGAGATGGTAGATAGATGGATAGACAAGTTGAATCAAGAAGTAGGTGAAGTTTTGGTTGAGGGTTTTGAAGTTTACAAAGGTACTAAAGAGTTAATAAGAGAGATGCATGAATACATTGAGGCCTTGGAGAAGCAAGAAGAGGAATATAAAGAGTATATTCAGAAATTAGAAAAGGTTAATACATTGCCTTTGACTACTCTTCTTGAACAATCAATACTTGAGGAGGATAATAAGGATTTTGTGGGAAAGACCTCTCGTATACTCTGGTTTAGAATAGATTTCTTGTGTAAACATAGGGATGAGATCCAAAATGTTGTTAATAATCTAACTGAACAGTTTGAGGAATTGGAGGCGGTTATTGCTATTATAGTAGATGTTAGTGTATTAACGAAGGAAGGTATGCCTTTGAGTCAAATCATGGAGAAATGGGATGAAAGATTTAGAGGACTTATGCAGAAAGGGGATGATGGTGAAGACTTGATGATGAATCAATTAATGGATGTCAAAGAAGAATTAAAAGTTGCCAGTAGAGAGTTAACAAAGATGAAAGGTATGAAGGAGTTTTCTGCAATAGAGTTGGAGCGAATAAAATTTGAGGGCAGCTGGGTTGATGGGCCAGAAATAGATATATTATAGCAAGTTTTCGCTGGTTATGATGAGTTCATTGTAGACCCAGCTTCACATGCCTAAATTTCATGCATGCATGGTGTTCTTCTTCTTTGCATGTTGCATGCAGGATTGACAGTTCAAAGTGCATGAATTTTCTCTTTCTTTCCTGTATTTTCTGATCTCTAGTTTAACTGAACATCTAATGTAAGAACTCAAGATCAAATTGATCTGAGTTTCCAAGAAAGATTTTAGTTCCTAAAAAGGTGGATCGAAGCTTAAAATAGAAGTGGAGTTTGGATTTTGTATATCTATAAATACCCTATGGGTATCATATTGTAAAGGTCGGCTGATTGAGAATAGAATTGGCTTAGTAGGAGATAGAATTTTGTAGTGATTGCAGAGATAAATTGTTACCAGATACTTTATAGTTAATAAAATTACAAGTTTACGCAATATGGTGTTAGAATTGAGTTTTACTTGATAAGGCTGATAAGTTATAATCTATTTGAATGCCAGTGATTGTGCTGAAGCATGCTAGTTTCTTATGTGATGAAATTCATTAGAAGAAACTAGATTTAAGGATTATCTTGTTAGATTATCATTGAATTGAAGTTATTAAAGTCTATTGATCTATGACCTTGGCAATGAATGGATGTGCGTTCTTTTGAAATCTTGGAGATAGTTGTGATATGCGAATAGTGGTATTAATTAAGCACCTTAGATGCATGCAATGGTATAGTTTATTCTGTAAATTGTGTCATGCTTTGGTTTTGTGATATGTTAGAAAACATTCATTGTTGGAGGTATATGTCTGGATGCTAGATAAATTTGATTCATACTTACTGGTTTACCCTTTGATCTATCTTTTTCTTTTGTTTAAAAAGCCCATTTTTTTTACTTACAAGAATAGTTCGGTGAAATGAGTCATTGCTTGAATCTTTTGTTACCAGCATAGCCCCCCTTGAATATTACAGTTGCATGAACTGATTGAGTGACACTAGACAGTTGAGAACCAACTACCAGGACCTTGGAAGTTAGGCTACTGTATGTTGTCTTTCTTTTTCAAGAGAAATAGAGTAGAAATATTTTGTTTTAATGTTGTTTGTGTCATTTTCACCATCAACAAGACCTCCATGATAATTGTTCATTAGTAGTTGCAGGTCCAAGAACCTTCTCTCTTCCCTGCCCTTTTCCTTTTTCCCTTATTTTTAATGAGTAACCTATGCTAAGGTTCATTGCACACTGTAAAACCAAATGCTAAGTTGTAACTAGAGTGCAAGATTTCTATTTGAACCTACAAGAAACATATAACAACTTTCCATCTTTAAAACTCCATTTGCAGATCTAGCTTCCTTCTAGCTTAACTTTCGTAATTCTACCCTGTGATTACCAGCAAGATGACATCAAACATCAACTAAGATATTCCATGCAAGTCATGACCTGACACCTAAGAGACCTTGGGGTAGTGATTTGTAACCTGTTTGCAGATTTTTACCTTTCAAGAGAGGTAATGCACATACGTATTGACTGTGTTGAGAAAGTGTGCAAAAACACCCATCAACAAAACTAGCACTAGAAGGAGGGACTTTTTGGAGCTACGCTGGATCGAATCAGGTCTTTCTCCACTGAAATATTTTACAGAATAGTGAGGTCTACACCAAACAAAGGGGAGTTCCAAGAGCTACCGCCCCCTACTTGAGCTAAGAGATCTAAGAGAGGGGAAACATCCACCTCCAACACATCCGACCATCCCATTTCACTTTCACCATCATCTTCTCCTTCATTCTTGGCAGCATATTTTCTTACTCATCCACTTCAAACAACCTTCTAGGCTACCACTTCCCGAGGGCTAAACACTTCCTTCCAGCCCAACGCAGTCCCACTTCCAAGAGCTATCCCACTCACTGCCCCTTTGCTGCTGCAATTCTATCTAGTGCAACCGCCTCCACCACCCCCTCCCATGGCGTGGTTGGGTAACAATCCATCTCCTTTGGCCTTTAACCTCTATCATGACATGCCAAAGAACCTTGGGAGATTTTTCTCGAAGTTCAACCCTAGAGATCCGCAAAGGACAACAGAGGAACATGTCATAATTTTTGAGACCGCCTTGCAGACTATGCAGATTATTTATGAGGATGTGGCTTGTTGGATCTTTCCCTAATCCTTGGGGGAAGAGGCATTTTATTGGTATGTCAACTTGCCAATAGGAACTATCAACACATGGGACCTTCTGAAGAAAGTTTTTCTGCAGAAATTCAAAACCCCAATCAACCCTTCAGAGTCGTACCGATATTTTATATCAGTCCAAAGGGAGGTCAATGAACTGATCAACTCCTTTAATGATCGATTCCATAGAGCATATACTCAGTTATAGGACCCGTACATGTTCAATGATGTTATTGTTTTACCTATCTATTATGCAACATTGGACAATCTTATTGCAACACTCGTAAAGAGGATGCAACCACCTCCTGCTAGATTCGTGGATACCTACACAGAGGTCGTCATTGCTAGCACAGACTTGGGACAAAATATTTTTGGCCCAACGCCCTCTTTGGGACAAGTTGCTCATCCCACGTAGATTTAAGGGCATACTCAAGCCCTTCAACAGTAAACACCCCTCATGAATCCAATACTGCAGCTGCCCATAGTGCCTCATCTAGGACAACCAATGAACCAGGCGCCTCTGGTTCCTCACTATTTGTTTCTCCAACAACAAAAAATCCATTCTTAGCAGCCCCAAGTGCTGGCATATCTCCAAACTTCTGAGTTCCTTCCTGCTCACCAAAATCAGCTAGTGGCTCAGCCGGTTTTCCTCCAAAATGTAGCTCCACAACTGAACAACACATAAAAGGACCAGATTGATGAAATCACAAAAATGATTAAGAAAATGTCTACAGAGATGACACACTTGAGGAATCAAAAAAATAAGCTAGAGGCCTCATAGAAAAGAATCCAAGCCAACCTCAATCATGACAGTCATGACAACTATGATAACTAGGACAACCGCGATGCCAACACATCGTCCAAAAAAAATTATGATAGGAATCAAAATTCAGGGCAAAAATTTGACAAAAGGCCCTCCCAAAGGCAAAATCGGATGTGGAACACAAGGCCCAACATTGGTGGTGTTCCCACACCCATCGATTAGCCCAACAACAATGAAAAGACTACAAGCGAAGTCTGCTTGGCTGAGGCTGCTTTATCTGGTTGGTGCCACATACACAAAATAGGTCGAAACTCTGAATTGGATTGTCCGAAATTCCAGATGGCTACTGAAATTTTTCAGGTTGAAGTCTAGAATTTCATTGATAGCTTGGAATGTAGGGACCTCATCCTTTTCGAACCATATGATGCTTCAGTGTTGGTGGTCAATCAGGATCCTTTCCCTAAGGCTGAGAGCAATGTGCCCGAGAAGGAGGAGGTCACTACAAGCAATGACAAAGCGGAAGAGGTAAGTTCTAAAATTCCTTTGGCTAAGCTTTTTGATTCAGTAGATAATGGTCCCAAGGATGAGGAAGAGCCTATGGAAGATGAAGTCCAAAATTTTCACCAAAGGACTACCCCGTATGACCTCATAAATAGGCAAGTTGATGGGCACACTGGCGGTCCTTTCATGACCTCCACTCCACCTAATAACTTTAGCACCTCTCTTGACCCAAATGCTAACAACAATTCGAGATATTCCTATGTACCCATGTGGTACTTTAACAAGAATAGACAACATAACCAAAACCAAAATCAGCCCACTAGCTCCTTCCAAAATACCACTAGCTCCTCCAAAAATATTGCTTATGATGCAAAAATTGAGTAAATGGGAAAGTATATTACCAAAGAATTTAAGAAGGTTAAGCTAAGTGTTTCCACCTTTGAGCTACTGAAGGTCCCAACCATGAGAAATGCCTTCTTTAGAATGATAAATGGGACTCTGTCATCCAAGTCAATTCAAGAAGCTCCTGCTAAGAGGGTTTCTTTTGAATATTCACAAAATGAGCCAGTCGTTAGACATGTTTTAAACAAGAAAGTTGATCTACCTACAAATCAGCAGGAAAACAAGCAACCCACCAAGGAAGTAGATCAGACACAAGCCCAAAATAAGGGCAATGATAAATATAAGGGCCAAGTTTCCTAAGTGGATGTTTTTGAAGGACTATTTCAAGGGAAATTCAAAACTCCTACCTTCCTGACCACTATCAGATTGTTTGGGAAGAATCTCCATAATTTCCTACTAGACTCAGGAGCTTCCACTAACGTCATGCCCTTGATCATGTGAAAATCTATGGGAATAGTCCCAACTCTGTCCCGACGTAAGGTGACACAGATTGATAAAACATAGATCAACATAGTTGGTGAGATCAACATAATACCTATACATATTTTTGTTGACCCACAGATACAACAAACCATTGACATCCAAGTTGTTGACATCCCAGATACTTATGGCATAATTTTAGGAAGGGACTTCACGAGAGCACTAAATGGATATGCTACCACTGACTACTCCCACCTTTGGCTACCATGGAGGGGGATGCCTAATCAGATTCGAATAGACCAAGAGCCACGTATGAAGTTAATGATCACATAATAAAACAACACAAATGAGGTGTTGTTTGTTGTAATAGAATTGGGAAATTACTGCCCCGTGGAATATTCAAGTGAATGGGAGTACTTTGAAGAAGAAGTGACCATGGAGGTCCTTCTCATCTTGTGCAACCCACTTATCAACCTAATCCACACTCCTCAAAGTACACAAATATTAATCAAATCTGATGATGAGGATTCTTATGAGGACGGTAACCTTGGACTGTTGGACAACTTCCAAGACTTCATGAAAAACAATGTACAAGATCAACTCAGTTTGGGAGCTAAAATGAACTTTCAAGAACTCCCGCTACCTAGTTGGTGCAGGGTACACAATGCTGCACACTCAAAATTTGAATGTTGTCTATGTCAAACAACAGTTGAGCATATCAAGTACAGGTCACTCCTGAGCAAGAGACTCAGTCAACACTGCTAGAGCAGATATATTTGGAGCCTACGCCACCTCAAGAGATTGCTGAAATGAGGCCACCGTCCGAAGAGAAGGTCAGAACTGTTAATTCCAAGGTCAAGGAATCTCCCTTGTTTTGGACGTTATGCTTTGACAGATCCAATTCCAAGCATGGAGCTGGAGCTGGCTTTGAGCTAATCAAACCTAGAGGTAAATCATACTTCACTGCTTATAGAATTCAATTTTATTGTACTAATAATGTAGCGAAATACGAGGCATTGGTCTTGAGGCTCCTTATGGCATTGAGGAAAGGTGTTAAAATGTTGCAAGTCTTCGAGGATTCAGAGTTGGTCATAAAGCAAGTAAGAAATTTATATTCCTGTTATGACAGAAGACTCTCCAATTACAAACATAGGGTATGGGACCTGTTAGAAGGTCTTGATGCATTCAACATCTAGCTGATCCCACGCTCTCAAAATCACACCGCCAATGCCCTAGCACAAGTGGCTAGCACTTTGCAACTATTGTCATTGTTTGGCCTTAAACGGTTCATGGTTGACCTCATGTCCATTCCATCTGTACCAAATAATATAGCCAATTTTTAGGTATTCAATGATGATAAACACATCTTGGATTTTATTACCAGCTTCGATGTGTTGGCTATCCAAATAATTGATGAGGTTGAACCCGAAGAAGCTGAGTTGGATATAAAAGGGGTAATCAAACTCAAGAATAACACTATCCCAAGAGGAATGGTCCAATTTGAACGAATATTTGACCTAGATAAGATCAGAGATCAGGATCAACAGGCCAAGAAAGATACCATCAATGGCCAGTGTGACACCTACAACCTCAGAACAACCGATGAGGGAAGGAATGTATTCATCGACAAGGTGTGCACACTAGAAGAAAAAAGGGGCATAGTGGATGCTTTGCAAAAGTACCACAATGTCATCACTTAGAGCTACGAGCATCTGAAAACATATGAAACCTCAATAATCATGCACACCATTCCCCTCAAACCAAATGTAAGGCCATTTCGATAGTGGCAACGCCCTGCCAATGCTCTACTGGAACCAATCATATACAAGGAAGTGTAGAAATTGTTGTTCGCCAAGATTATTTTCCTAGTTAGGCACTCCATGTGGGTGGCCAATTTGGTTCCGGTAAAAAAAAAGAATGGAGAAATCAAGTTGTGCGTTGATTTCCGCAATCTGAACAGAGCTTCGAAAAATGATAACTATCCTGTGCCATCATTAGATGAGGTATTGTAGATAGTCAATGGTTCTCAGATGATGTCCTTCTTGGACGAGTATTTAGGGTACAACGAAGTTATGGTACAATACGAAGACCACCATAAGACAACATTCACCACCAAGTGGGGCACCTTTTCCTACAAGTGAATGTCATTTAGACTCAGCAATGCTGGCACTACATTCCAACATGCAATGGAAATTTCCTTCAAGGATTTGATCAAAAATGCATAATCATCTATATGGATGATTTTACAGTGTTCTAAAAATAACAGGGTGATCATATTGTTGATTTGTGTAAAGTTTTTTAGAGATGTTGAGAATTTGGGGTATCCCTCAATCCGAAGAAGTGTATCTTCAGGGTCACCAAAGGTAAGCTACTTGGACATATCCTTTCAGAAAATGGAATCTCTATTGACCCTGAATGCACCCAGGCCATCATGAAAATTCAGCTGCCAGGCAACAAGAAAGAGTTAAAGTCCTTCTTTGGGAAAATAAACTTCGTCAGAAAATTCATCACAGGCTTTGTTAAAATCGTGAAACTGCTCAATGCTATGTTGAAGCAAGATGCCAAGATTGAGTGGACACCTGAAGTAAAGCAGTCCTTCAAAGAAATTAAACAAGAAATTTTTGAAGCACTAGTGCTAGTCATTCTAGACTATTTGAAGCCCTTCTATATCTATTTATTTGCTTCAAATCACTCATGTGCCAACATCCTAACTCAGAAGGATGATGAGGGGAATGAGCATCCAATCGCCTTCATGAGTACCCCTTATTAAAGGAGTAAAGAAGGTCAGGCATTATATCTTACGCAAAAAAGTGTTCACCATAGTTCCTGACCCAGCCGTAAAGATATTTGCTCATGCAGAACGAGTTGGGAGAACACAGAGCCAAATGGGTGACTTTTCTGCAAGAGTATGATATGGAAGTCCAAACAATGAAATTGGTTAGAGGGTAAGCACTTACCAAAACAATGGCTGAAGCAGTTGTTGAAGCCAGACCCGAACTTACAGTGCAACAATACCAGCTAGAGGATGTCTCTCTAAGAGAATGGTACAACGACATAGTGTATTATTTGTTGAATCACAAATGTCTACCCCGCTTGCAGGGGGTCTAGAAACACGCCCTTAGATTGAAGAGCAAAAACTAGATGTTGTAGGGAGCCATATTGTACAAGATAAATCATGAAGGCATATATCTGAGGTGCCTTGGCAAGGAAGAATCAGATTGCGTCTTGAAAGAGTTTCATGAAAAATTTGGCACGGGTCATCGTTCCAGCCTTTTTACTGCACACCAAATCTTAAGAGGAGGGTATTATTGGCCTATGGTTTTCAAGTATGCTCATAATCACGTTCGTGCATGTCATGTTTTTCAAACCACGGCTAATAGAGAATAGAATGTTGTTGTCCCGTTGTAACCCATTTTGGAGGTAAGACCATTTGCATAGTGGGGTCTTGACTTCATTGGTGCAATAATCCCTCCATCATCTGTAGGGCATAGGTACATTCTAATTACTTATGATTATTCCACTAGATGGACATAAGCGATTACATGTAGGAAATGCACGGCTGAAGTAGTTACAAATTTTATTGAAAGCTTTATTTTAAATCATTTAAGTTGCTTGTATGCATTGGTATTTGATAATGGCCCTGCCTTTGCTTCATTAATTTTTTCTGGTTGGGGGCCTTTGACTATGGGATCACCCTTAAGTTCTCATCCAATTACTACCCTCAAGGCAATGGCCTTGCTGAATCCACCAATAAGAACTTGATCATGGTGATTAAAAAACTACTTGATAGAAACCCCAAGGATTGGCTTGGGCAGATCGCACATGCCATAAGGCTGCCCTTAGAGATTCCCCTTACCACCTCATTTATGGCTTGGAGCCTATCTTTCCAATGCACTTTAAAATACCTACCCTCCAATTCCTTAATGATTTTTATGAAGGAGGGGATCGTAGATAAGCTCGGCTAGCTGAGCTCTTACATTTAGAAGTACGAGATTGTGCAATAGAAAATTTCGCCAAACACCAGGGTGTTGTCAAAAGATGGTTTGATCGCCAGGCCAAAATCAAGGCCTTTCGGATTTATGATCTAGTCCTATATTGGGACAAGGCTCATGAAAATAAAGGGGGACACACCAAATTCAACAAGCTTTGGCTTGGCTCCTTTCAGATTGCTGAAATCCTTGGAGATAATGCTTTCCGCTTAAAAACTCTAACTGGTGAAGACATCCCATTGCTTGTGAATGGGAAACACCTTAAGCATTAATTCCAATCTTGAGCTCTCTTAGAGTTGTTCATGTAAATACTTGTATATAGGTTAGGTTAGGTTTCCTTGCTTTTCTTTCCTACTTCGTTTTATTTTTCTTGCTTCCCAGTGGCTTTGTTTTGATGAGAGTATCTCCTTGTTTCTGTTGTGGTGGCCATGGTCGACTTGACAAATGGTTCACTTTGCCACCCGCTCTTGTTTGTTCTCTAGATAATCCTTCATTCCCCACTACTGATCTCTAAAATCCCTAGGCATTGGTTTCCTCTTTTGAACTTTGGACTAATCTAGGATTGTATCCTTGTTTGAATCTCCTGCACTTGTCATGGATCACATACAAAACACACTTTAAAGGTTTCCAAACAATTGTCTGGTAATTGCTAGGAGGGCTAGAAAAGTGAAAAATCTAAAGTCTTCTCTAGTGACCACTATGATTTCCAAACCCATAGTGAGCTTCGATGCTCACACGGTTGAGCAAAAAAAAAGAAAGAAAGTACTCCAAAGGAATATAAGAAAAGAAAAGAAAATACAAAATTATGCAACCGTATGGGTGTACGAATATCTCTACCAGGGATATGGATGCCTGGATGGTAGTAGAGCTATGTTCATGGGGTCACAGTGAAAAATCCATCAGGGCTATGGATGCCTGACTAGTAGCAAAGCAATGTCTAGGTTACTTTTGGGATCAGACGAATTACATAGCTTGTCCCTCTCGATCAGTAGTTGTCCACGTAGTTTCTAAGGAAAATAGATGAACTCACCATGCACACACTTCCATGATGACGCCATGGTGTGATTCAACCTCGGCTCCCATCCTTAACTTGTTCTTAGTTCAGCCTCAGAAATTGGCTTCTGGTCTGCCAAACCAGAGATTTTGGGTTCAAAATGAATATTTATCTTTAGAATACTAAGAGTGTTTTCCCAATGGAGTTTCCATTTCTTGTGCCTATAATACACATGCCCCATTCAGAATGGGGACCCTCTCTTTCTTTTGCCTTGCCGGGTCATTTTGTTTTTGCCTCATTTTGCGTGCCCCTATTTTGGTGTCCTAGATGGTCAACATCCCTTTAAAGTGTCATCTCAGGTTGACCATGTCTTGCCCCTCAAAATTTGTGAAGCCCTAAGTCCTGGATTTCCTTTGGTACTTTTCCCTTTTTGCTGGAATCCGTGGGACCTCCCGGGCTCAGCTCGCCAAGTTTCCTTAGCTGATTCGCTCTTTCTAACGGCCTTTGGCCTATGCCTTTCCAGCTTCTGAGTCTCGGCTTTATCTTTTCCATTTTGAACTTGTGTTGAAACTGGTCGTCTACCGCACGCCCCTCGGGCCTAGTTCGTCAGGATTCCCTGCCCAGGTTTTCTATGATGGTTCACTGTTCTGAACGGTTGTTGGCATGCATCCTTCTAGTCCTCGGACTCTGGTGCCTTCTCTACCATCATCTTCACACTTGGAAATTTTTGGATGCCCATGCCCCAATGTCATTCTAGCCCTCGGGTTCCGGTCCTCCCACCACTGTCCTGATTTTTGAATTCACCAACCTCACTGTCCATCATACTTGCATTCATTAAGTGCATTAATTGAACTTAGGGGTATAAATATTAGTCTTGACATGCCATTTTCACATTTCAGGAATGACAAAAAAGTGCAGCGCCTCCCCAACCTTCACCGCCCTCGCGCTCGAGACCTACCTTCACCGTTCCTCGTGAATTCAATATCTCTCTTCATTAGGTCTTCGAGGTATGATTGTCATCCAACCTCCTACCGCATTTTTTATAACTTCATGCTTAACTAATGGATGATGAGGGATAAAATGATATGAATCTAATAGAGGGGAGATAATGTTACAAAAACCATGTATTGAAATATTCAAAACATCCCCCAAAGCCTTTAAAAATCAAACTCGAAACATTGTCTTCTCGTTGTTGTTCTTTGAACTAAGCGACCGCCCCCTCCAGACCCAAGACCATCGACCACCTTAGCCATTCAAACTTGAAACTTAACAAACTTTACTCGACGACAAAACTCCTTGCGGGTCCCAAACTCTGGAACTCTGTCTTCGAATTTCTGCTCCTATGAAGTTTTGAATGACATTTTCCCCATGTTTGTCTAGACCTCAAAATCTGGATGGGCATCTGATACAAAACCTATGATGAAAATGAACACGTCCAAATGAATATGGGGCCCCAGAATCTGGACTTCCGTCTGTGGTCTGTCATTGCCATTCTGCTATTTTAAACGACTGTTAGGCGATTGCCTTCCGACTTCCAGGTCCTGAGTGACTCTTTGCTACTTGAGTTCAAAACTAAGTTGGAATGAAACTCTGAGTCCTTTCCTCCATCGGACCCTACCCACTGGATTTCCACTGTTAAGATTCTGTCATGTTTCAGCCATCTTGGATGGAGAACCCAAGCCATCCTTCTAGCCTCCGGGCCTCAACATCCTGATCTCAACCAAATTTTAACAGATGAAATGAGAAGCGAAAACTCTCTTCAGATCCAGTCTGCTAGGTTGCTCCCACCAGACTTCCATCCCTACCTCATCGTTTCACATGGTTTTCCTTCAAACTGCTTCCCGGCCTTCGCGGCCTGAGCATCCAAATGACTGGAAGAAATCGCAAGGATTTATCTCACGTCCTTCTGTCTCCTGAGTTCCAAACTCCGAAACTCCACCTCCGTAATGCTGTTTCTCCAAAGCCATCTCAAATGGCTAACACCTGACGAATTTCCCTCAATTTGGTTGCGGGTGCCTTAATAATGATCCAGATGACTTCCAATATGAAAATGAACGATGACCCACATGTTGAAATTTGATCCTCTCTCACATGAACACTTCAAATTATCCAAATCAGAGGTTGGGAGAAATCATTTGGGTCTCCCTACTCTGTCTGCCCTTCAAAGAAACATTTTGACCAAGGAAGTCTAGCCTTCAGGGCCCGAACCATCCAAAGTCCCTCTAGTGAACTATTGATGACAAATTTGACTAAGTGTTAGATTTTTTTGAATGATGAATTATTCAATCTAACCATGTTTTACAGGGGTTGGCTAACCACTTGTGTCATTATGCTTGATTATATTCACCCTCGCCTTCATGTGCATAATATATGGAATCGGGTGTAGAAGCCTCGGGGGCAGTCAAGGACAAAGGAAAAAGAACTGCCAAGGCTCCTCGAGGAAAGGAAGATAAAGATCAAATGAAATATCAATTCCAAGGGGCACCGTTACACTCCAGAATCAAAACCAAGTGGAAGGATATCTTTGACACCAATATCGCGCATGTTAACATTGATGACTTCATACAGAGGGTTAGGATAAACCCCAAGACATAAAATGTAAAGTTAATCAGAAGCAGCGGGATATTTAAAGCTACTGGTTTTCCTCCCGCTTTGATTGCCCCCAAGCTGGTAATGGCTTGTAGAGAGGCATATTAGCTAGAAGCAAAAACTATTTTTGATAGAGATGGGAACATTCCGGCCGACATGTCACCATCAAGAATAACAAAAAATTTCCATATTCCTATCTTTGGAAAGATGGAGTTACCTACTATCCAGGAATGCAAGGAAATGTGGGATGAAGATCCCAATAGATGCAAGAAACTTATAAACTATCAAGTGCATCGGAGGGTGTGGCAGATGCTACATCAACAGGAGAAACATCAAAATCCCCTCCATCCATTCATTGGAGAAAGAGAAAGGAGACTGACGAGCAGCAGTCCAACTCAAGGGTGTACGCTAGAAAGGCCTCGGAAGGTGAACCTTCCAAAAAACATAAGAGAAAAGGAAACATTAGGGTATGTGCAGGATCATCATGGGAAAAACAAGCCCTTAAGTGGCAATAAAAATTCAAAAACTCAGAGTTATCCAACTTGACATAAAATTTTGAATAAGTTATCTATATTATTTCAAAAATTTGTAAGAATAGAATCTATAGAAAATTGAATGTAGTTTCTAGACTACTAGGTTTATTTTAAAAAATAAAAAATATATTTGGTGAAAATTTAAAATTTTAATGCAGTTGTACTTAAATTTCAGGGAAAAAATAAGAAGTAGGTGTCTGTCTGACCACCCTAACCACAATAAAATAATAATATATTCTTATAATATTTTAGAAATAAGTAGAGGACTCATGTCCGGATGTGATGCATATTTTTTTATAATTTTTTTCCAAGTGACTAATTAATTATGATTTTTTTATTAAAACTTTTAAAAAATATGAAAACCTGTATGTCTGACCACCTTAACTTGGTCAAAACTTCATGAAATTCATTTTTTTATTTTTTTATCCTATAGTATACAAATCGTAAAATGTGACACATGTTTTGGATTCAAAAAATGTGATATTGTTTGAAAGTTATAGATGTTTTTCATTCAACCTATCAATCAAGACTTTAGTCATAATTCAAATAGAAAATGAATAATAATTATTTATTAAATTCAAAGTAAAGAATAATTTATATTGGCGGAAATCTAAGAATATCCTTTAAAAACCCTTTTCATTTCATGAATTTTGGGTAAAAATAAAGTTGTCAGCCACATGGGCCATCATATCACTTACATATCGCCACTTTTTGGCCCATCATGATCCTGCACATACCTATCACCGAAATTCTATTAATTCAAAAAGATCCACTTCATGAGGGAGAGGAGATAGAGGTTGATCAGCCAAAGTCTCTGCCTATCTCATCTGTCGCTACAACCACTGTTGTTGTTGCCACCACGCCACTTATCTCGTATGCAGTAGTTTCTTACTGTCCACCTGTGGTAGACATTGTTGTCCTCCTACGGTGGACATTGTTGTCCACCTTGTCTTTATTTATCCCATCACATAGGTCATATTGGTGGATTCATCCTCCACCACCACCTCGCTGATTTCCTCATCTTCCATGTCTCCATCCTTTTCTCTTCCAACTGCAATGCATGCCCTGTCCCTCTTGGAGTCTTTTGTGAAATATATGCAAAATGTTCCATTTGAGCTTTCGGGAATGTTTGCAAACCCGGTAGTGCAGGCTGCAATTACCTAAGCAATTATCAACACCCCAGTTCCTCCTCCTTCTATTGATCCACCCTATATGGAAGCCATGATGCAAATTTCTGAGGAATTGGAAAGACAACAATTGAAGGCAGCGAAGAGGTTAGAGGAGGAGGCATATGACTATCATGAGCACCCCATTTATGAGCATCAGGAAATTGATGAGGTTTCCTATGAATATTTTAGAGATGATGTCGAGGGTCTAGATACTAGAAGAAATAGTTGATCCAGAGTTTGGCGCGGAGCTAGCTGAGCAACTCAAGGAAATTGAAGACAAGGAGGCTGAACGATAGCCTATCACTGAAGAAAGGGTTGTTGCCACAAAAATAAAGTGTGACAAGTCTCTAGTGAAAGAACATGACCATGCCATTGGACATAATGAAGAGGTATTCCCTCATGAGGAGAAAGAAGATAAGGAAGATAAGCCTAAAGAAGAGGCTAAAAATTATAAGAATCCAGAGATCGAGCAGCCTGAGGAGCACAAGCACGATGAAGAAAAGGAAGAAAGGGATGCTGAAGGGGAAAGAAACCCCGATGAATGCTTGCCCACCAAATCCCCTATCAAACTCATAGTGTTCATTCAAGACTCTGATGAGGAGAAGGAGGATACAGGAACAGAGTAGGAGGATCTCAGCAATAAGGCCACTGAAATCAGAAAAGATGACAAAGAGGGTGAATAGGAATCGCTCAAGGGAAAATCCTCGATGCTTGAATAGTTGGAGAGACAACTAGAGAAGAAAACTCCCGCTCCTAAAGACCCAAAGGCAAGGCTGGAGGCTATATTATCCCAAGCTCATATCAGCACCAATAAGGAGAAAAAAATGAGAATCAGATCAAAGGTAACAATGGATGCCACAGGATCTAGAATGGTGCAGGTAGTTACGCCGGTAATGGGAGAACAAGGAATAAGTTACAAAATATCCACCATCGACTTGGGAGTGGTCACCAGGGAGAAAAAAGTAGATCACCTCTAGGAGTTAGTCGCCATGGTGGTGCATTTTATTCAGCAAGATAAGGTATCAAAAGAAGAACTTAAAGCATAGGTGGCTGATTTGAAGGCCTACATCCAATAGTTCTCATCCACAAAAGAACAAACAACCACATCCTCAGCCCCATCTCAAGTTCTATCCAAAAAAATAGATTGAAAAAATAGAAAAGAGAAATAACTTGGACAAGACTACGGAGAGTTGGTTCTCGCAGGTCTTGGACATTGGAAATACAGGCATCAATCACATTGTTCAGATGACAAACGAGTCTTGGATATTTAGAAGTCTCTTGAGGGTACCAAGAAAATTTGCATTGAATTCCCAAGGAAGTATGGATCTACTTACCCAAAGATCGAGGCCATCCTTAAGCTTCCAAGAAAAATTTGGGAGAAGGAATTTACATTCAAAGAAGATGATCACTAGATAATGGATGTCTGGAGGTGAGACTTTTAGAGTCAGAAAGAAAGGCTGGAGCAAGTGCTTGAAAATGTTAACTCAAATATTGACTGGATCAAGGAGGTTCAGTCAGATCGCAGACAGTATCTGAAACTAATGATGGGGTACGATATGCTCGTTGTCCAGATCAACCCAAAGAAGGTAAAGCCTCACTTCCAGAAGAGGATGAAAGATGGAATGTCAAGCGAGATTAATTCAGATTTCATGAGTTTTGCTACCTGAGCCTTCACCCAGGCCAAGCTGTTCAAAGATCGTGTTGCCAAAAAAGATGAGGACTGGGAAATGCTCATTGATAATTCTAAAGAGTGGAGCTACCAAGTGCTAAGATCTAACATAATAGAGGTTGATAAGCTTCTGCCAGTGATCCTGAAATTCATGGAATATGCATCCTTGAAGAAGCAAGAAGGAAACCCTGTTATTGGTGAAGAGTTTCTGACAAAACAGATGCATCAAAATAGCAATCAACAAGAAGACAAATCGCTACAGTGTTGTCACTAGAAGCCAAAATAGGGATATGGACAAAATTGTATTTTAAAATGTAATATATTTTGGGGGTAGGTGAAATCCTAATGTAAGTGAATATTGGCCACACAATGAGATCAAATCTTGGCCACATGTTTTTCCTTTTGGAAACTATAAATAGGGGTCTCCTCCTCTCATTTTGAGAGAGTTGAGTTGTTGTAAAGACATGCTATAGAAATTGCAATAGAAATACATTGACTTTGGTGCATTTATGGGTTTCTTCCCATGTTTCATGATTCTTCTCTCATAGTTAGATGATTTAGTTAAATTTACTTTGTTCTTTTAGTTTCCTTTCAATTAACTTTGGTAGATTTAGTAATGTTGTTCATGGTTGTGAATATTTCTGCTGTGTAGATGCCTTCTTTGTCCATACTTTTGGCCATTTGTTGTTGGTAGATGGCTATGTAAAGTTAGTCTGGGCTTAAACTTAAAGCTACCTTTAAATATTTATCTTTGTTCATGCATACATATATGGTGAATGAATGATAAAAAACATCTATAGTCCTTAGAAGATAACACAAATTTCATGACACTGTGAAATTAATGGTTAAGTGAGATTTTTTTTTAAGGAAGTTGTCCACAGTTGAGACCTGCATGATCACTGTTCATTAGTAGTTGCAGGTCTAGGAACCTTCTCTCTTCCCTGCCCTTTTCCTTTTTCCCTTTTTTTTAACGAGTAACTGATGCTAAGGTTCATTGCACACTGTAAAGCCAAATCCTAAGTCGGAAATGGAGTGCAAGATTTTTGTTTTAACCTGCAACAAATGTATAGTAACTTTCCGTCTTTAAAACTCCATTTGCAGATCCAAATTCCTTCCATCTTAACTTCTGTAAGTCTACCCTATGATTACTAGCAAGATTACATCAAACATCAACTGAGATACTCCATGCAAGTCATGACCTGACACCCGAGAGACCTTAGGGTAGTGATTTGTAACTTGCTTGCAGATTTTTACCTTTCAAGAGAGGTAATGCACCTATGCATTTCCTGTGTTGAGAAATTGTGCAAAAACACCCATCAACATATCTCTTAAGAAATATTATCAAAATCCTATAGTCTATAATTATTGAGATACTTGGGTTATGAAATGGTACATCCTCTAGCATTCACCTAACACCTTGGACATGTTGGCATAGTTGGTTTGGCTCCATAGGGTGAAAAGAAAAAAAATATGGCTCATGAAACCAATACACTGAATGCCACTAATACATTTTACAATAATGCATTTGTTGTTGGCATGATGAAATGGTGTTAAGTTTAAAAAATGTGAGAGGTTATTGTGGAGGGACCACACATTTAGTTGTAGGTCAAGAAATAACATTTGTAGGTGCCACAAACATCGAGAACTACTTCATTAAATTTTGACACTTTTTTCTCTTAGGTCTCTTAAGAGACTTTTCCAAAAGCTTGTCATTTGAAATTATTGGGATACTTAGGGTATGAAACAAGAGCTCCTCTATCATTCATTTAGCCACCCAAACATATTGGAATAATTGGTTTGGCCCCACAAGGAAAATTAAAAAAATATGGCTCATGACACCATTAAACTAAATGCCACTGATGCATTTTACAAGAATGCATCAATTGTTTGCATGGTGGAATGGTGTTGAGTTGAAAAAAACTGAGAGGTTATTGTGGAGAGATCTCACATACAAATATAGGTCAAAACATAACATTAATATATGCCAAATTGTTTTGTAAGAGTTGGTTATGGAGATAGCTTGCCAGGATCTAAAGGCCAAATAGAAAGCAAAAAGAGATAATATGACAAGAATAAATTGTATTCATACCAAGAAATGAAAATAGAAATCATATATAGTGTATGAGATACCCTTGGTTATATAGCCAAGGTGAGGCATAGGATTAGACATGATCATGAAATGTATCTTAATCCTATGTCATGTGACAATTAACTTATCAAATATTAAATGACTTAGGAAAAAGTGCTAAATGACATGATAAGGTCACATGACACCTAATACTTCTAGAAAGATTCATAGGACCTAAGTAAAATTAACATGTGAATAGGACCTACTAGGTGAACTAGCTAAAAAATATTCACAACAACACCCCCCCTTAAGTGCAACTTAGGGAAGAGGAAAATAATCCAAATGATGCAAATGGGTCCCGAATCTGAGGCCATGTTAGGTACCCATGTACAAATACAATATCTCACAAATGAAGAAAATGAGAAAACCTAGTGGGACAAAACTCCTCCCCAAAAGAGAGATGAAATCAAAATGCTCTCAATGAAGAATGAGAAGGAAAAAACCCCATAAGGAAAAATACCCCCCATAAGAGAGACTATCCATCCTCCCTCAAAGGAGTGTCCCCTGCAATGATCATAGATGCCTGAAAAATGAATGTTGAAGATGATTCAAGACTATCGAACAACATTCCTCTCCTTAGGAAGAAACAAAACCAAGAAAGTGTTCAAGATTTATTCCCATTCTTGAAAGGAATATGAGAGAATATGAATGATGTATGATGTCTATGAATAATGCTCAAATGTCTCTATTTCAATGCTAAAAGATGACAAACTCCAAACAGTCATTCTAGGCCACATTTCTGAAGAGGAAAAACTAGAATCTCATAGAAATGAATGTTGAACATAGTCCAAAGATAAATATATATCCTCTGAAGATAAATAATCCTCCAAATGATATCCAAAGGTGTCTACACTCACGTATGACTGTGAAGAATGATCATGTAGAGAATGAAAAAGAGGGTCAAATTTTTCCCTCACAATAACTGAAGAAGGATCCTCTCCATCAAAGAGAATATGTATGAAATCAATGGTGTCTCCCAAATATGTAATATGAGACTCCAAAAAAAGTCTAAATACCTATCAAGAATTCATCCCAAGTCACCATATTTGGAAGACAATGAATATACTATTGTATTGAACAAGAAGCAAAAGATGTAGCAACATAAGCATCATCAATTGTAGCAATAGATTGAGGATATGGAATGCAAGGCTTAAGTATGATATCCGATGTGAGAACACCCAAGTTCAAGTAACCAAAATTCACCTTAAAATAATAGTCCACACTAGGAGTGTGATCATCATCCAAAGGATCAAAGTAATCATTAGGAACAAAGTCTAAAAAGTTGTATAGTCAAGATGCATGATCAACCATCCTAGTAGCAATGATCTCTCTGCTCTCCAAGTCTCCAATGATAACTGAATCAGGAGTGAATTCCACAATCCTACCTACTCCACCATGAGTGATTTGATAACTAGAAAGGAGATTATTTGTCAAATGAGGTACACACAAAACATAATTGAAAGTTCCATCCCCAATATCAATAGACCCCTCCAAATTACATTCACATAAGTATGATTTCACATCAAAATAGGTGGCATTACACAAGAATCAAAAGAATAGAACATAAACTGTGAAGACACCATATGATGAGAATCTCTTGAATATAGAAGCCATCTCCCTAATCCATGACATGTAGAAGCACAAAGAGCTTGACCTTTGTTCTCATTTTTCCTAATAGTATGATTCTTTTCCTTATCAATTTCTATATGTTTGGAAGAACAAGCTAAAGTAGAGATTCTAGAAGGTAATTTTATTTTTCTTCTTCAAAATAAGATATTTCAATTTATTAGGATCCTTCTTATAACAATAGTTTTCTTCATGTCCATCCTTCTTGTAGTAAACAAAAGTAGGCTTCTCCTTCTTAGATAATTTCTCCTTAGAGGAATTTTTATGTTCTTTAGTCGAATTAGATGTGGATTGTGTGTTCTTATTAGGCTTGTTCTTTTTATTTTCTTTTCCACTTGAACAATCAAGGAATGGGATTTTGAAGACTCCAAAGAACCCATTTGAATAAGCTTATCTTTCTCCCTAGTGAGTTGCATAGAAAAAACCTCAAAGGAAGACATCTTAAACTCACTCCCAAAGGTATTTTTGTAGCATAGAAATTAGACACAAACACTGAATATTTAGGTTCTAGCTTTGAAAGAACACTTAACACTGATTGTGTATTTGATTTCTCAATTTTACAATCCTTCAATTGTGTTATTAGTGACTTTAATTTGGTAAAGTCCTATATGTTGTCAAAATTACATGGATTGATACATTAATTAATTCCCCAAAAAATGTCCTTGAATTTTATTTGTTTTACCCAAACAATTTTGACAATGTACTCCACATGGCCATGGGTGTATCCAAGTTCTCAATGTGAAACAACAACTCAGGACAGACATACAAGCACAAATAGCCAATGGATTCTTCAAAAATATTCAACTACTTATTCTTTTTAGCTTCATCATCTTTTGGTTCACCATCAAGCCCATGAACTATCATATACAACCTCTTAACTCTTAGAAATTTGTTCATTTCATATTTCCATTTAGGATAGTTAAAAGGTGTTAGAAGTCGAATTAAAGAGTGTTCCATGAAGAAAAAAGAAGGAAAGATCAAAAATCAAGAGTAATGCAACCACAACCATGAGAAGAATCCCCCCAAATTCACTCAATAAAAGAACCCCATAGTAATATATGAGATTGGAACTTTATGATTAGTGCAATTACAAATGTAACTTGCCAAAAATAATGAAGTGGTCTTGATCTTGGTACATGTAAATGTCAAATTTTGTCATAGAATCAAAGTGATTTTTTTACAAAATGAGATCAATGTGATAAAAATACTAAAAAATTAAACAAAAATTATGCACTTTAAAAAAAGTGCACCCAAAAATGTTACCATAGGAGTGAGAACGGAGCCTTGGAAGTTCCCAAAATGAGGATGACCCAACAACACCTGTGAGAAACTATTTTTTTGGAAAATCTGGACACCATAATCAAAAATTGTCTACACCACTATGAAAATCATGAAATTCTACCCCAAATAAAAAAAAATCTCTCGAAAAGGAGATCCTAAGCCCAAGTTATGAGCATTTGAAAATTTCCCTTGAAAGAAAAAATTTCATTAGAGAGGGGGAAACTTTAAAACATCCCTGTTGATGTCACTGTTGACATATTGTTGACGTCAATAGTTTAGGGGATTAAATTTGACCGCATGATAAACATTGCAAGTTAGCCTGAGCTAGAATATTCTTCTGTTTGCTAGCATATTCCTTCACTGGTCAGTGACGGTTAATCAATGAAACCTAATAGAGAATATTCCTTCTATTGTTGCTGATGATGGGTAGATTTTTTGGTGAAATCCTTTTTTTCCTCAAGATCTTGCTAGGTTTCTAGCCTCCTGCCAATTCTTTCGCTAGGTTTTAACCTAACAATTACCACTAGAGGTCATGGCGGGGCCTAAAATCACACCACTTGGCGTAGGGCAAGGATCAAGTAAGTACTATAGTTTGCAGTACCCTACAAATTGTGGTACAACTACTATAATTTTTTTTTTCACAATATATATTTTAAATTTTTAGAAAAAATTCAACAAAATAAAAAATATATTTTTTCTATGAATTGTACCAAATTGTTAGTCGACTTGCAAGTGACCGTACGGTCGTATGAATAGGCAAGGAGGAGGATTTTTTTCCTTGATGGACCTAGGCGAAGTTTTTTGATTTTGATGAATTGATAGTCAATCTTAGGGTTGTTGGGCCTTCTAGACGCGATGGCAGGGTCAAATTTGACCCAAAATGCTCCAAAATTGCAGCTACCTCCCGAATCTAGTAACCACCCTTCAAATTCAAACCCTCATAGATCTAGCCTCATATGTATGATTTGGACAAAAAACGAGACTTTCTCAAACACCCTGAACTTAATGACGAGCTTAGATTTGTACCAGAAAGCTCCAAAACAAGCCTACAATACAAAGCCATAAAGAGGAACCCCTCCAAGTTCTGGTACTTTTGTGAAGTTTTTCTAATTCTCTAGATCATCATATGATGCAAGAGAAGAGCATAATCGAATTTTCAATATCTACCAAGATCTCTCCAAAAAGACTAACCAAAGGCATCCGACTTTTTTTGATACCATGTAAGAGTTGGCTATGGAGATAGCCCACCAAGATCTAGAGGCCAAATCAAAAGCAAAAGAGAGAATATGAAAAGAATACATTTCATTACTATAAAACAATACAAATATAAATCATATACAATGTATGAGAAACCCTTGGTTATATATCCAAGGTGGGACATAGGATTAGACAAGATCATGAAAATTTTCTTAATCCTATGTCATGTGACAACTAACTCATCAAATATTAAATGACCTAGGAAAAAGTACTAAATGACATGATAAGATCACATGACACCTAAGACTTCTATAAATATTACTAGGACCTAAGTAAAATTAACATGTGAATAGAACCTACTAGGTGAACTAGTTAGATGGGAAACCTTATTCACACCAACAATTTTAATAATTTCTCTATCAAAGTTTAGCACCTTTTTTCTTTTAAGTCTCTTAAGATAATTTTTCAGAAGCCTATACTATGGAATGATTAAGAAATTTGGGGTATGAAAAAATACCTCCTCTTGCATTTAACCAACCAATTAGATGTTTTGGTGTAGTAAATTAAGCCCCACAAGGTGAAGAACAAAAAATATGGCTCATGGAACCATTACATTGAATGCCACTAATACTTTTGTAAGAACACATCTAAATTTGGCATGGTGAAACAATTTTTTGCTAAAAAATTTTGAGATAGGTTATTGTGTAGGGACCTCACATGTGGCTATAGTTTGAAAAAACATTTGTAGGTACCAAAAAATCTTAAAAATACTTTGTCAAAGTTTGGCACTTTTTTCTCTTAAGTCTTGTAAGATACTTTTTCAAAAGCCTATAACTCAAAATTATTGAGACAATTGGTGTATGAAATGAGAAATCCTATAGCATCCACCTAGACACCTTGATGTGTTGATGTATTCAGTTCAACCCCACAAGGTGAAGAAAAAAATATTGGCTCATGGCACCATTACATTGAATTCCAAAAATGCACTTTGCAAGAATGCATCCATTGTTGGAATGGTGAAACAATGTTGAGTTGAGAAAAACCAAGAGAGGTTAGTATGGAGGGACCCAATATGCAACTGTAGGTTAAAATAGAACATTCATAGGTTCCATGGAATTTGAGAACTACTTCATCAAAATTTGGTACCTTTATGCTCTTAGGTCACTTAAGAGACTTTGTTGAAATACTATACTCTAGAATGACTGGGACACTTAGGGTAAAAATGGGACCTCCTCTAGCATTCACCTAGCCACCTCAACATGTTGGCATAATCGGTTTGAAACCATGATGAAAATAAAAAAATATGGCTCATGGTACCATTACATTGAATGCCACTAATGTGTTTTACAAGAATGTATACATTTTTAGCATGGTGAAATGGTTTTGAGTTGAAACTTTTGAGAAAATATATTATGGAGGGACCCCAATGCATTTTTTGATCAAAATAAAACATTCATAGGTACCACAAACTTCAAGAAATTCTCCATCAAAGTTTGGTACCTTTTTTCTTGTAGATCTCTTAAGAGACTTCAATTGGAAGCTTGTAGACTATAATGATTGGCACACTTGGGGTACATAATGAGACCTCCTCTAACATTCACCCGACCATGTTGATATGTTGGAACAATCAATTTGGTCCCACAAGGTGAAAAAAAATGGCTCATAACACCTTTACACTAAATTCTATATGTAAAGTTTTCAATAGCCATAATTTTTCTTCCACATGTTGTGGGACCAAACCAATTGTGCCAACACATCATGGTGCTATATTGTATTGGGAGAGTCTCTTAAGAGACCTAAAAAAAAAAAAAAAAAACTTTGGCACATCAATTCTAAAAGTATATGGTGCCTAGGAATGTTTTGTTTGTTCTTATAGGTAGATGATGATCTCATATACAATATCCTATCTTAGTTTTTATCAACTCTAAACCATTTAACTATGTCAACAATTAATGCATTCTTGTAAAATGCCTCGTTTAAGAGAAATATAAAGTTTCAATGGACATATAATTTCACACATCATGGGACCAAAATAATAGTGATAATATGTCATGATGGGCTAGTGAATGCAACTAGAGGCCTCATTTCATTCCCTAGGTCTCTTGATCATTATGGGCTACATTGTACCAAGAGAGTCTCTTAAGATACTTAAGAGATTTTTTTTTTTAAACTTTTACACAATGATTATTGAAATATATGGCACCTAGGGATATATTGTTTGTGCCTATAAGTGGATGTTAGGCTCATGTACAATATACTATCTCAATTTTCATCAACTCTTGATCATTTGATTGTTTCAACAATAAATGCATTATTGTAAAATCTCATTTGAGAACAATGTAAAGTTACCAATAGCCATATTTTTTCATCCACACCTCATTAGACCAAACCAATAGTGCCAAAATTTCAAGGTGTACTATTTAATTCTATTGGAGGCCTCATTTTATTCCCTAGGTCTTATGGTCATTCTGGGATAAATTGCATTGAGAGAGTCTCTTAAGAGACCTAAGAGAAAAAGTTTTCAAATTTTGACACATATGAATGTATCATTTGTTCCTACTAGTGGTTTTTAGGCCTATATAAAATATTCTAACATATTTTTCAACTCCAAACCATTTGATTGTGTTAACAATGATTGCAATCTTGCAAAATGGTTTAGTCGTGTTTAGTGTAAAGTTTCCAATAGCCATATTTTTTATTCCACACATCATGGGACCAAAAAAATAGTTCCAAAATGTCAAGGTGGTCCAATGAATGCTATTGGAGATCTCATTTCATTCCCTAGGGATTTTTATCATTCTAGGCTACATTGTACGAAGAGAGTCTCTTAAGAGACCTAAGAGAAAAAAGTTGTCAAACTCTTACACAATGATTCTCAAATTTTATGGCACCGAGGAATGTTTTTTTTGTGTCTATGGGTGCATATTAGACATGTATACAACAACCTATCCCAAATTTTTCATCTCTATAATATTTGACTATGTTGACAATGAATGCATTACTGTACAATGGCTCATATAAGAGCAATGTAAAGTTTCCAATAGCCATATTTTTCATTCCACACCGCATGGGACCAAACCAATAGCACAAACATGTTAGGGTGGGCTAGTGAATGCTATTCAATGCCTCATTTCATTCCATAGGTCTCCCGATCATTTTGAGCTATAGTATATCAAGAGAGTTTCTTAAGATATATAAGAGGAAAAAGTTGTCAAACTTTGACACAATGATTCTCGAAATATATGACACCTAGGAATGTATTTTTTGTACCTACAAGTGGATGTTAGGCTCATTTATAATAGCCTATCTCTTTTTTATCAAATCCAAAACATTTGACCATGCTAACAATGGATTCATTCTTGCAAAATGGTTAAGTGGTATTTAGTATAAAATATTCAATATCCATATTTTTTCTTCCACACCAATAGTTCCATCATGTCAAGGTAGGCTAGTGAATGGTATGAGAGGCCTCGTTTCCTTCCCTAGGTCTATTGATCCTTTCAACTATATTGTATGAAGAGAGCCTCTTAATATCCCTAATATATTTTGTGTCACCAAACCTTCGATGGATTAATGTTCAATGTACCTAATGTAATGTTTCATTTCAAATAAAATGCTTCTATTTTGTGTTGCAAGGGATAGTTTATTTACAACTCAATTATTCAAACTAGACAATTTCTAGCTCTATAATAAAATGTTTTAAAAATCACTAACATATTCTTGACAACTAAATAAATCAAAACAAATTATTTTACAACGTACTATATTACATTATACAATTTTTGACTCTATTATTCACAAATAATAAATATATGATAAATACCCGCTCAACTTTACATGTTTAAACATGGAATAATCTATTTTAACTATATTAAATATTTTTTTAAATATTAAATGTAAAATATACATTATGACCTCAAAATATAAGATTAAATAGATGTTTTTTAAATTACATTGAAATTATCCATGATGAAAGATAAATGCTTTAACCACTTGATCTCAATCCCTCATATACAACAAATTTATTCTCCAAAAACACCTGCATTGAAATATTTAAAAACTATGAAGCAAAATAAACATCAATTACAATTAACTTAATATTTGTTCTAATAAATGTGATGGAAGATTAAGAATCACTAATTAGAATTCTATCTTAGATGTCATCTTAGGAGTTATATCGAATGTATCCACAATGAAAGGTAAATATTATAATTGTTGATCTCAATCGCTTGAATATAATAGTTTTATATAAAAAAAACACCTACATTTATGTACTAGTGAATTTCTAATAAAACTAAACTTTAACCTAATCTTGAGTCAACAATGATAGATGTATTGTCATAATAACCTTGTCATACTAATAATACAATCCAACCTAAAAAAAATCCAACCTCATACACAAATCTAAGTACTCTAGCCTTGTGTGAAATACACTTGCATTTTAATATAAAAAAAATTGTTGAGAAAAATAAACATCAACTACAACTAACTAAACATTTGTTCTAAGAAATATGATGGAAGATTAAGAATCACTAATTAGAATTCTAGTTTAGTTGTCACCTTAGGAATTATATCTAATGTATCCATTATAATGAAGAATTTTTTTATAACTATTGATCTCAATTTCTTGAATATAATAGCATTATTCTCCAGAACACCTACATTATATATTAAAATATTATTAAGAAAAATAAAATTTGATTTTCTTTTAACTCAACAATGGTAAATTAAAATAGAATTGGATATTAAAAAGAATGTATTATAATTAAAGAAATAATATGTTTAATAAAACAATTCTAAAAAAATAGAAAAAACAAGAATCTCACAAAGAGAAAATTATCATACATGTCCCAAATGGAAGTTTAGATGCTACTCAAGCATGCCTGAGGGGTCATCTCTTACCTTCAGACTATCCAATATTAATTCATGGTCAACATTACTAGTTTTCCATAGTTATTTTATTCTTGGTTTTGCATGATGCTTTAGTAACTTAATATTTGTTGCTACAAATAGGTCCAAATACATGAGCATGGTTTTGTGATTTTCAAAGTCTTCAAATATAGGTATGTCATTCTTTCTAATCACATATATTTACAACCAATTCTTATAAATAAAAACTAATCCTATATGATATGTGAACCCATAATCATCTATAATAGCTTATAGTGTTAGCTTTTGTTTTGCCTATATACACATTCTGCCAAACAATAATATGATATCTCTTCATTCCCATGTAGTAAAACAACTACATAAACATTCATTGGTTGTAAAAGGTCCGAAATATGTTCATAGTCAAATGATCTTTCCATGTCGTTTAGTAAAGATGAATGAGTTTGAGATATTGGGATTAGGTATCATGGAATTCATGAATCTATCCACTCACTTGAATCATAATGATCCTAGTCACATTTACTAGGTCTCTAAGAAAATAAGCTAATTCTCATGTCCAAATAGTCTATGTACTTGCATATGAGCTCAAAATGAATACATATTTGATGATTCTTGATTCTTTGACAATCCAATTTTTTTCCCACTATCCCCTCATCAACCATCCAAAATAAATTGTACACTTCTAAATCAAGTGCCACTCCTCATGAAAATGCATAGTTAGACCACTTAAAAATATAATCTACATCATTAAATGTAGCACTACCTCTAATATTTATTTATCTTTGACTAGATATCTCTTCACATATGCAATTAATTCATCATGCTCCCCTTTTTCATACCTAACGTCCAAAAAATCCAAATATGAGGTGTATCATTCTCTACATGCATTCTGCTCAACCAATAGAATATATGATCATTCTTGAATTGACTAGTTCAATTATATGACCAAATGATATATTGAACCATTATAATATCTTTTCCTACAATAACTCAACAAATTATTGAAAACAATATTGCACATAGTCTAATGAATAAGATCGATCATCACTCATGTGAAAATTATACTCCTTGGCTATCTTCTTGTTCTATTCTACAGTATTAGGGGAATTACTATATGTGGTGTGAAAAAAAATAGTAATCTGAATAGAATTTTAATAATAGGATTGAACTTCATTTTTTGGTTGCAACGTGTGGTTTTTTGCAAAATTGACAGTAGAAGCAATAATTACAATAAAAAAAAAATCCTTATAGACCTCGAGCTATTGATCTAACCATCAAAACATTTGGATATTTCATGCATACTTATAAAACATTTTTTTCTTAAAACAATTACTTCTTTTATAACCAACTCATACCTAGAACCTTCACACCTCCACTCTTCAAAATGCATTTCTCTATCTCATGTCTATTTTTATTATCCATTTTCCTTCCAAAATCATGATTTTTTCCCTCATGAATGCATGATATAAACTTTGATAAGGTACCACATTGAAAACACTTTTCATTTACACAATATTTTTTATAGAAAATAAAAACATCATCTCTAACACATAAAATAAATCTAATGTCTTTAGATGAATTTGTTAGTTGAATTGCACCACACTCATTTAACATTTTTTTTGTATGAAAATTATAACAAATATTACATAATAATTCATGATACATAAAAACATCTACATGGTATTTGCAACATGTATTATGAATTTTAAGAGGTAAACAATAAAAAGGATTGCAAGATTGAAATGACCTTTATGAGATTTTCAAACTTGAATGTGTTTAACAAAGTTGTTTGTACAATATTATTTGGCTACATTCCAAGTTAAGTTTAGGATGTGGTATGTGGTCTTGATCACCAATTTTAATATGGGAACTTAAGAATAAAATAGGTCATAATTCAATCATTTATCCTAATTATCCATTTCCCCTTAAATCCTAATCTATTTTCCCTATGTCCTAAATACTTTCCCTAAGTCATAATTCCTAATTCATGTCTACTTTTCATATGATTTAATTAATGTAATTAATTAGAACCACCTCATAAACACCTAAAAAAAAATTTAAAAATAAATATTTCTTTTATTTCTCACCACACATCTCATAAATATCTCCTAAAAATACAATTTTAAATTAAATAATCTCTTATATCTCCTCCCTCCATCTCTCAAATACCCAAAAAACTTGATCTAAGCCATCCATCTATATTTTGATCTCAACCATTGATCTCATCCTACCAAGCCTATAAATCTACCCTCTCATAAGCCATGCTTAAGAAGAGAATCCTAAATTATTACAATGTCATTTTGGTTTGAGCAACCACATTCCTATCATCTTGAGAAAATTGACCTTCATGGTGCAACATGAATTGAAATTGGGTAACTTTGTTTTTGTTTATTCATTTATGTTTTTAATTTCTTGCTCTAACTAAGTTTGCATTAAATGTAGATTGAAGGGGTTGATATTTACATTTGAATTCTTTATTTTGATCTACATTTTTGGCACATCCGATGGGACTCTTGTCCCTCTTTAATATTTATTTTCTTAGGTTTTTATAACCCCAATTTTCGCAGATTTTAATGCTTGCATGGAGAAATTTGAAGGTAAACTTACTGTAAGAGAGGGGGACCAACCATGTCAAGGTTCTAGGTCATAGAGAGCCAAGAGCAGATGGATTCCCTAGCTTACCTCACTCTAAAGGGTGTCTTGGGGTGAGGATTGAGAATGAAGAGCACTATGTAGTACTTATGTCACTCTATAGATCTAAAAGTTTGTTTGAGGCTAGGTGAGCTAGTTTTTGGCGTCAATGTTTCACCTCAGACAACTCTCTATCCAAGGATGAAAGCATGGTTCTAGGATGACAGCGCTGTCATCTCTATGGCACGCTAGCATCCGTACGACCAGAAAATATGAGGTACAATAAAAACTACCTAAATACTTACTGACAACCTAGCTAGTTGATTTTGATAGAAATAACAGAATGAGAAAGTACAAGAAGTAGATATGAAGATGATAAATCAAGTAAATAAAGGCTAGGGTGTCGAAGGTAATATCACAAAAGTGCATATTCACCAGCTAGCTCCACACACTCGTTCACCTACACACAAGCAAGAAGGGGAAAATTGTTGGCGCTGTATAGGGTTCTGCCTCAGTCAGACTCCCATTTTGGTGTTTCCACCTCCACGGACAACTAGATAGCAACAAAGTAGAATATGCAATAAAGGAAGTAGAAAGTAAGATTGCAATGAACACTACAAAAAAATACTATGACTGTATCAAATCACAAAGGAGAGGAGTGGAGCGTTACCACCTCCAACCAAAATCTCACTAGCCAATGGAGGGAGAATGCAAGGTATAGACTTGGCAAATCACCACAGCCGTAGTGGTGATGAAGGGAGGTCTATCAAGAATCTAATCCCACACTTCTATGGCCTCACACTTGCAATGTGGAGTTGATGGAGCTTCAAAGCTGCTACAATGCTCACAATGGAATGCTAGAATGCTACTTGAGAATGCAAGAGTTGAAGTGATTGAAAGAAGATCAAATGAATGAATGAAGAATGTTTTTGAAGGTGGGATGGGAAGGAATAAACCATTTTCAGGTCGGTTGGTTGAAGAGGGACGTTACAATTGGACTCCAATCAGGTGTGGAACACCTCTGCCAACTTTACACGCAAGAATCCACCAAGGATGACAATGCGCCACATAGATATTCATGCACTGTGCTTGCATCTCTGAAAAATATTCTCACCGACACATAATACAAAAACCAAGTGGATAGAAGGCAGGTGGGTGATGTGGAATTTCACCTTTGGATTTTATTTTCTAAGGTGAGGGTATGTGAAAGGGGAATTTTCCTAATGGGCAAAAATTTTCTCCTATACATTTTTCCCCCACTTTAGCGAGCACGAGTATCAATGAGTGTGCAGTAAGGTAGATCAAAGAGATAAAAGAGATGGAAATGTATACCTGAACTGTCGAGGAAGCAGAATATGATTTGGAAAACTCAAAAGCACAAGGCAAGCAAAGGACTCCATAGGTACTCTCCCTAAGGAGTTTTGAACAAAAGGACTCCATAGCTCTGTAGAACTATGAATTTGCACAAATTACATCAAAGGCCCTTGGACCAACGATGGAAAAATCCCGTAGAATGTAAGTATCTCACAAGCCTATAGACCTGCAAGAAGGAATTACCCCAAGTTTTGTCTAATGAAGGAAGCCCAGTGAAGTAAGTGCCTTACAAGACCATAGACTTGAAAGAAGGCATTCCCCAAGTTATCTCTCATGAAGGAAGCCCAATGTAAGGGGACTCCATAGAGCTAGACTAGAAAGCAGCTTCACAGGTGCACCTGCAATGCAACATGTTAATTTGTAGATAAAACATGCTAAAGGACACAAAGAAGCCACATAGGAAAATAGACAGACAACCATCCAGATAGTCAACAAGTTGAAAGTATTTCAAAGGGGTCCACTCAAGGGACCCGTTGTTTGAAAGTGTAAAATTTTTTTTAGCAAATTGATTCAATATCAATGAATCCTTTCAAAAGATGTTCACTTCATCAAGGAATTTGAAAGGAAGAAAATTCCTTGTCATGAGGGGAAGGTTGAGGATTCTCCTGCAGGAAAAGCTTCTCCCTCCTTGGAGGAAAGTTCCCAAGTTCTTTCTTTGCAAACCGATGATGAAGGGAACATGTTTCATTGAGGGTCCAAGTTGAGAATGTGATTTTTGAAAAAGTTTGCAAAGATTTTCGAGAAAAGATTCATTGGAAACGAATGCATTTTCTTGAAAATTTGAGGTTGACATGATAGCCCCCACTTAGGGTGGTGCATGTTGAATGCAGATGCATGTGACATCCTAAGGAGAGAAAATAAAGAATGAAAAAAAAGGTGATGTTGTGGCCTATGGGACATAGTGAGGTGTCACCGTGGTGATGTTACACACATTAGGGACAACACATAGGCACCACAACATCACAACTCAAGAAAATAAGAGAGAAAGGAAACACAAGAGACAAGGGGATTTGGCTTTGCGGGGTCAGATCTACTCATGCTTATATAAATAATAGGTAACCACGGTGCAAGACGAAAGATCATCAATCCCCACCAGATCAAGAGGAATGCACGAAAGACAATGAAAAATAAAGAAATGGGTCAACATGGAAGGGAAGCCTAAATTCCCCCAACACTTTGCATTGTCCCTAATTTTCCGAAAATAAAGACACAAACATGAAAGAATGATGATAGAAATAGAAGAAGGTTTATGACACAAAATCACTCCTGTATCCAATCACCAATAAGGGTGACAAGGTTCATCCAGGGACACATAAAAAAATAATGGGGGAACATGTCACAACAAACACACATCTAATCTAAAGATAAAGAAGAGGCCTCCCCCTAGCACTCATCGACCAAGAGGTCATCCGCTTCCCAATCTAGATCATTATAACGGGAAGGCAGGTGAGCTTGTAGTGGTGGAATATTAAGGGGAGGAGCTTCTAGCCCTCACACAATAAGGGCCAAGGAAGAAGGCCCCACAAGGTCTTCTCCATTAGGCTCTTGTGGAGCTATGGTAAACAATTTCATGAATATTGGTGACAAGGTTGAGACCTCATTGAAAAAATTGAAAATGCACTTCATGGGAGCGCCATGTGTTACCTCAATGGATGGGGAGGACGACGCCCGAGATTCACCGCTGGGCTCACCGATTGACTTGGGAGTGATGAAAAACTTAGGGGATGTCATAGGTAGCTCCCTCACTAGAACGAAACAAGCTAGCGCAAGACCACCCTTTGGAGAAGATGGGCTCCTCTTACACCCTCCATTGCTGGAAGGGAAAATATTTGCTTTTTGCTTTGTCGGAGGAGGTGAACTCAATAGAGATGAGGCGAGAGGTGCGAATGAGGAGGAGAAAATCATGGTGGAAATCACTAAAGTGTTTGGCATGTCCATGGGTTTAGGGAATGGCAAGATGTATGGAAGGGACATCAAAAGAGGCAAATTGACTGAGGGAGCAATAAACACTTACACCTTTTTGGGGTCAAGCGCACTCACAGTCACAGCAGGAGCCGAAGGTGAGACTAAATTTGATTGAACAAAAGTAGAGGGGGGAGAGAGGAGGACAAAGCAAGAGGCCCTAAAGTGGGGACTATCGAATCCTCTTCCTTTTCCTACAAACCATCTTGCTTACCCACTAGAGCCTTTCATTGGCACCTACGCTTGTGCATAAGGAAATTTTTGCAACTCTTTGAGCTAGAGGTCAGGAGTTGCGAAGGGACGGAAGGCTCCTGCTTAGCCATAAGGGTGTCTATCACAACCATTTCTAGCAAAGGGACAGGCTCTTGAATGGGAGTAGGAGGAATAGGCTGAGAGATATTAGGGGGAGTCTGCTCTAACACCTCGATGACGGGCCTCTTCCGATTCACTACTTTAGGAGCAGGAGCAGTGGGAGGCCGCAGAGGCCGAGACATAGAGGATTCCCCGTGGGGACCCTTCCTTCTACCATACAGGTAGGGCCAAGGCCCATGATGCATTGTAGGAAGATCCAATATTCTAATCTTGGATTTATGCCAAGCAAGCACCGTCAGACTTCTTATATGGAATCCAGGAGTAGACATCCAAAAATTTTCTTTAGAAAGGGGAGTGGAATAGGCACCCTAAAGAAGGGAAAGTCTCTCCTTTCCCCTTTGAGAAGAGGAGACATCTTGTTGCTACACTATTGGAAGGGTAAATTTTGGTTGTCCTTTTCCCTCAGTCTTATACTTCACATAGTTTTGATAAATTAAGTTCATCCTCGGGGGAAGCAGACTGATCGGAGCAGGCCAAAAATGATCCAATGAATATCCCCCATGGGATACAAATTGCTAGTATCCAACATCATGTAGGACGTGAACAAAAACTTCGTGGGAGAATTTTAAACATTTATGGATAATGGATGCACTTCCATTCAGGGAAGCTAGTCGGGGTATGCCTAGCTTTACCCTAAACAAATCCAATTCTAGAATAACATCAAAGGTTGTGTCCATGTCCCTAGGTCCAACTAGGCAAAATAGAGTTGTTGAGCCACACGACTTGAGAGAAATTCCATCATGCGTATGGATGGTAAACCTTGTTTCTTCATACTCCTCCCTCTACAAGGAATTTAGCCACAATATCTCCTCTATGATGACATTCACTCGGCTCGTGGGGTCAACTAAGACCCCTATCATGATGTTTCCATTGAGGTGAGTAGGAATGTAGAGGGGAGAGGGCTTGTTGTTCAAAGGCATATACTATGATACGAATGTCACATCTGATAAACCAGTCATAGGCTGTGGAGGAGAAGTAGTCATGACCATGTTAATGTGTGTCGAAGGTTGATTGCTAGAATCAAAGGGATCAATAATTGATTTAGTAGAATGGAACAAAAAGGGGTTCATGTATATCTGCAACTCACTACTGGATTTTTCCACTGATTTATTTGCATTTTGTTTACTCCCATTGAGACAAATAGTACCATCCTTGATGCGATCTTGTATCTCATGATGCAAGCACATACAACATTCAGTATCGTGTCCGTTAATTCAATTGTATTGATAGAAGGAATTTGCATCGTACCAATCAGGATAGGTTTCCGTGAGAGGTCTAGGGTTCTCTAAGGTTATGATCTTATCCTTCAACAACTTTTGCAAAAAGGAAGAATAATATTATGCTAACTTTGTGAACTTTCTATTGCATCTAAGGCCATTATCGTTCGTTGTAGCTACTACATTTGCAACAGCCTTACCTTTTCCCAAGATTGACACAATATATTTTCCTTCTGAATGGGAGTGCAAGGAGGATCCCCTGAACTAAACTACCATTTGTTGATATTCTCATAATGCAACACACAGATGCACGAAAGAAGGGTATTTCATAAGGGAATTTTTTTCCTACCATGGTCTCTACAAGTTCCCTATGAACACCTTTTGTATGTTAGAATTAGGCAACGAGTATGAGATCTATGAAAAGAGTGCTTGGTACTGTGCTATGAAATTAGCTATCTTCTCATTGTCCTCCCTGCTTGCATCAGACGAGATCTGAAAGGGTCATCTTTGGTCCGATGTTGGCTTGGAACTATCGAAGAAACTAATTTACAAGTTGATCAAATGAGAAAATAGAGTTATTGGGCATGGAACAATACCACTCAAGTGTTGTATCATTAAGAGATCGAGGAAATAAATTTACCATCAATTTGTCATGATTGAAGAAATCTATACACATGGAACTAAAGGTAGACACATGCATTTGTGGGTCCCCTTTATTGCCATACTTCTCAAATTTGGGAATCTCCATTCCTTGTGGGAAAGGGGGTACTTAGGATGGTTACTAACAATGGGATGTGTCGAAAGAAGGATTGAAAGATAGGCTTGGAAGAGGCCTAAGAGAGAGTCACCAATTGGCTTTGCATCTTACCCATATTCTGAAGAAGAGCATTCAGAATAGGGTCTTGGGATGACAAAGGTCTAGTGGAACCTCCTCCAGAACCACTACCGAAATTGCCTCTAGGGCCACCACCGTGGCCACTTCCGGAGCTATTGCCACCAGCAAGGCCTCCACTAGAGCCATATCCACTACTGAAGCCACCACCATGGCCTCCACTAGAGCCATATCCTCTACTGAAGCCACCACCATGGCCTCCACTAGAGCCACCTCTGCCAGCGTCACCCTCATTATCAAAGCCACCACCACTACCAAAGCCCCCACCACTCAACCCGCCAAAACCTCAACCACTAGAGGTGATAGGAGGAGTGAGGTTGAAACTTAAAGGTATTATGTTTGCTTTGATATTTTCAAACCTCTTAATGGCAGATGAGATGTGGATCGATGAGACTATTTCAGCCATATACATGAATGTTGTAGGCATCAAAACTCCTATCTATCCCTCATGGTATTCAAGAGTGACCCCTTGTATAAAATTAGTGTTACTTGGAAGCGCACATGCTTTGGTTAGACTAGTGAGACTAGCTAGGAGTTCTATGCCCGTTCGATCTTTTCCCACCATATATTTTATTTTGCTAATAACGCGAGCGACTCTAGCTAACTTCAAGTCCTTTTCCAGGTGATTCTCTGAGTCACCCAACCCTTTGTGTAGGGTAGAAATATATTTTGAAGGAATATGAACAACTTCATTCTCATATATTGCTGATGGTGTAGTAGAGGTAGGAGGAGTGGGGATGTGGCTGAATTCATCAAATAATCCTACCTCACCCCTCAATAATTGCTCCTGGGTAGACAAACCAATAGAAGATCCAATATAAAGGCATGTAGAGAAACCAACAGTGACCTTCATCTTCTCCATTGGCAGGTGTCACACACTTCTTCTAAACATGTAGATGGAATTCATAGAATGGGTCGTGATGCTCATAAAATTTCATGACACTCAGGTTCATGGCGATTGCTAATCGTGGAGGAAAAATTCTTGACACAAACAAACAAACATACATTGTTCAAGTCAGATTCAACAAAAATGTAAGAGAGGGGGACCAACCACGTCAAGGCTCCAGGTCATAGAGATCCAAGAGTGGAGGGATTCCCTAACTTACCTCACTCTAAAGGGTGTATTGGGGTGAGGATCAAGAATGAAGAGCACTATGTAGTACTATTGTCACTCTATAGATCCAAAAGTTTGTTTGAGGCTAGGTGAGCTGGTTTTGGAGTCAATACTGTTGTTCAAGGATGGAAGTAAAATTCTAGGATGACAATGTGGCATGCTGGTGTCTCTCTGGCACATTGGCATCTATATGGCCAAAAAATGTGAAGTACAGTAAAAACTTTCTAATATCATAGCTACTTGATTTTGATGGAAATAACATAATGAGAAAGTAGAAGAAGTAGATACAGAGATGATAAATTAAGTAAATAAAGGATAGGGTGATGAAGGTAATCTCATAAAAGTGCCTATTCGCCAGCTAGCTCCATGTACTCGTTCACCTGTACACAAGAAAGAAGGGGAAAATTGTTGGGGTTGTATAGGGGTTTGCCTCAGTTAGACCCCCGTTTTGGTGTTTCCACCACCATAGACAACCATATAGAAATGAAGTAGAATATGTGATAAAGGAAGTAGAAAGTAAGAGTACAATGAACACTACAAAACAATACTATGCTACTCTATCAAATAATAAAGGAGAGGAGTGAAGTGTTACCACCTCCACCCAAAAGATCACTAGCCAATGGAGGGAGAATGCAAGGTATGGACTTGGAAAAGTCACCACAACTTTGACAGTGATGAAGGGAGGTCTCACAAGACTCCAACCCCACACTTCTATGGCCTCACACTTGTAATGTGGAGTTGATGGAGCTTCAAAGTTGTTGTAATGCTCACAATGGAATGTTTTAATGTTTCTTGAGAGTGAAGAGTTGAAGTGATTGAAAGAAGATGAAATGAATGAATGTGTAGAGAATCAAATGAATGATTGGAGAATGTTTTTTGAAGGTGGGATGGGAAGGAATAAACCATTTTCAGGTCAGTTGGTCGAAGAGGGACGTTACAATTCGACTCCAATCGGGTGTGTAATGCCTCTGCCAACTTCAGAAATAGGAATCCATCAAGGATGTTAGCACACCACATAGACATAAGTGCATCCTTCTTGCGTCCTCAACAAATATTCTCTTACTGACACACAAGACAAATGCCAAGTGGATAGAGGGTGGGTGGGTGATGTTCCAAAATAATTTATTAGAACAAAATTATTATAAAAATGGTGCGCAAAAAGAGGAATAATTAAATTACTTCATTATTAATTCAAAAAGGATCTCAATACATTAACAATTCAATAAGAATATCGACACAAAGTCATGCCTTTTCATAATCGAGTTGTGTAGACTTACTCATAGATTACACAATACACATAATTTCAAATACTGTAATGCAAATTACAGAAACAACAAGATTATCAATGCATCCATAGAAGAACCATAACACAAATAATTTCATGAGTGGAAAGCCCCGTAGGGATGAAAAACCACTCGTAAAATTTCCTCACTAGCTTAATGAAATGCCTCATTGGCAGAGCCTTACTGGCTATAAAATCCCATTGGTTACAAGTTGCCTATGGTTACAAGTTACCTCACTGGCAGTGATCATACTATCTCACTGACATGATCATTCATCACATATTTCTAGATACCTTGAATATCACACATATCAAGGAGCATAAGGAGTTCCTTTACAAGTCACATAAGTCTACAAGAAACAACTTCAAGTTTCACCAACACATCATTCCTACATATGAAATTATTGTACTACCAACACTATCATGAATTGCTCCCAAGTATTTGCAAATAAGACCATTCTACTTTCAATGACCTCTCAGTTATCACACAAGTATACTAAAAGCCATAAGCTATTCACATAAAGCTTCATGAAAGTAATCCTAAGCCTGCTAGAATGCACACATGCCTATGTATTTATAACCAAATGCTTTCTTCTAGACTCATTGATTCATAGAGGTTTCAACAATAAGAGAATAAAAATATAAAAAAGTTAAGAAGGTATAACACATGTATGTATGAGAATACATATATAAGCTTTTGAAAATATATGAGTATACATTTTTATAAATTCTGAATTTATCATACAAACAATTTCAACAATTGTAATATGCTTAGCATGGAATCCTTATTACATGCATGGAATTGATAAAATTGCAAGCCTTCTCTATGCATACATCCACTAAAATCAGAAATCTTTGAAATCATATAAAGATAGAAAAAAAATAATGTACAAACCCATAAGAATTAAAATAGTCCTCTACCGAGGAATTTGGAACACAATAATAATATAGAAAGGCATGGTTTAAAATTTATTTATCTTTTTATAAAATCTCCAATTACATAATATGCTCAGATTAATTGCATCCTACATTTATATGTATATATATATTCTGATCAAGTGTTATAAAATAACTCAAATTTCATACTCAAATCTTAAATTTGTCTTCCTATTTGAATCTCATACTTAGATTATTTTTCTTCAATGGAATAACTTGATTTGAATTCTTTGCTTTGTCAAATAAATATTCTTTCAGAAAATAGTTACATTTCCAAGTTTTCTATTTGATTACATAAGAGAGTCATTCACAAGAAATAAATTCCACTTCTATTTTTTCTCTTCACTCGGATTTGGTTTAGTCAATCTCTATCATTCTCATGGATAATAGAAACTTCATGCATGGTGTAATTTTCTATAGTTAAGAAGTTTTCACTCACCATTTGTAATTTAATTGATGCAATCTAAAGAAATAACAAGTTTGCATATAATTGAGCAAAGATCTTTCAATCAACAATGTATATATTTATACATATAGTGAAAAATAAAATAACAACTTACTCACTCATCAGTACTCATACATGTATACATATATATACAAATATTCAGAAATAAGTCTAACACACACTCAAATATGTCAAAAAAATAGAATATTATTCATTCCAAAATCCCTTTTTATATTTATTCCTTTCAAGTTTTAAACTAGCTTTCATTCATAACGTGACTGAGTTTGTTTTAATACATGTATTTAAATATAAAAAGATATATATAAAATCTATGTTATAGCAGAAATAAGCTCCCTTTCAATTACAACTTTAAACACACAACCATTTCCATCTAAATGGAAAGATATTTATTTGAGTATATGTATATATGTCCATATATTTATCTATACTTCTTTGAAAATTGTATTTGTAATCGAAGAAACAAAAGTAGTTTACATCCACAGTCACATTTTTTCTAGTATGCTTCTAAAGCTCCACATATATATATGTATATTTATTTTTATATGTATACATACATATGTGTGTATATATATATATATATATATATATATATATATATATATATGTATATATAAATCTATTTGTACTTACATATGAATCTTACACTTCTAAAAATTATTTTTGAACAATATAGAATAAAATATCCATAACCATATATATATATATATATTCATGCATGTAAAGAGATACAAATTGAAAGATACATAGAAACTTGCAATGCAAGGTTATAGAATAGTGAGGTAAACAAATTGATAAAGGGGCTATCGGCCTCCCTATGGGAGGACGCTGCCTGTGGGGGCAATGCCCTCTCCACAGGCCACAACCTATGGAGGGGTTCTACCTCCACTGGAAACCTCCCCATATAGGGGTGGCATCGACTGGGGAAAGCCCCCCCCCAAACCATATAACCCTATTTGAAAACACTTCCCTCCCGATTTCCATACAAATTCAAATCCGCCACTATTTTGACCAATTTTTACATATAAAATTAATATTATATATATATATATATTTGCATATATACAAAGAAACTATGTATATATGTAAATATATAATATTATATACAATCCGAGAATATAATCCCAATTTAAAAGTTCAGTTTACAAATCTAGTTCATATAGTTCTAATTTGAAGCAGTAGTGCACCATCACATACAAATTATTATATATATATATATATATATATATATATATATATATATATATATATATATATATATATATATATATATATATATATATATATTTATATAAGGTATTTATTTAAATATATTGTGATTTCATATAAACAGATTGGAACAAAATAAATCCAGATTGTGTAACCAAGAAGTTAATTAAAAAACATTGAGTAGAACATTAAATGGATTCCAAAAGAGAAGTGAATCTTTCCACAGGCAAACTCCAAGTCTCACATTAAAATTTAAAATACAATGGAAAAGAATGGAAAACTTGGAAAACACTCTCCAATTGGATTTCTTCCTTCTTGATCCTCTCTTCCACGTTCTTGATGGCTGGAAACCACCTGTGAAAGATTTTCTTTCCTCTTTCCTCTTTTCTCTTGTAATTTTCTCTTCTTCTCTCCAGCATTTCTAGTTTATTGTCCTTTAGAAACCCTCTTCCTGACAACTATTTTTCAGTTATTTCTTTTTGCAGAGAAATCCCAGAAGAATGTAAAAGTAGTTTCCTTCTCATTAATCATTTCTTCCTTTTTTAAACTTCTTTCTTTTCCGTTTTCAAACCTAATCTTGAAATTATAATAATATTTCTTTTTATGCTTAATATTTTTCTTCACATAGAAAATAGAAAATAATAAAGAAAATCTTATTGTTATTGCATACAATGTATTTTATCCTTAGCAAAATGAATAGGGTTTGGCCTGGGTAGCGTGCGCAAGCGAAGGTGCCTCAGGCGAATGTCATCCCTCCTCACAGTAGTGACATTGAAGAGCTAGGTGGACGATACAGGTGTTGTGCGGAGGCAGAGAAGTTTCTACTGGAGTTGATTCGCCAGAACAAGACTTCGAAGGGGAAGCTTGGTGTTATTGACGTGGAAGGAACCTTCAGCAACATTGGCAGCATTGGCGGTGAGAAGGGAGATCTACGCAGGAGGGTTGTGAGACATGGGGGAGACCCGACCACAAGGAATAGTGAACAGTAGCAGGGGCATCAGAAACTAGTGGTGGTGGGAAGGATTGGAGTGGGGAAGGAGCCCATACTACCCAGATCAGAGAGGAGATCGAGCCAAAACAAGTGCTCTGGGGAGGTGAAAGGAGGCATTCATGATGTTCATTCAGTTTCAAAATCAATCACTATGGATTTAGCTGGGGAGGTGGAGCAAGAAGTCATCAATAATGAAAAGGTTTTCTCTGGGTTGGGGCTAATTGGGAGGTTCAGGGGGTTCTGGCTAGGATTGAATGACCTTCACCAGTGGATCTCAAATTTTTGGAAGCCTCTTTTGAATGGTTATGTTTAGATCTATCCAATGTCCAAAGGGTTTTTTATTGTTGTTTTTGAAAAAGAAATGGACAGGAAGAAGATCCTTTGTGATTTTCATTAGGACTGGAATGATAAACACATTTTGATGTTAAAGCCATGACATTCGGGTTTCAACCCAGCCACTGAAACTTTTAAGAGTATTCCCATTTGGGTGAGACTTCCCAATTTCCCATTGCAGTTCTGGTTTGATTCTTACTTGGAAGCTATTGGAAACTCTCTAGGGAACTTTTTAATGGTGGATGAAGATTCTTCAAATCTTTTACATTTGACTTATGCAAGAATTTTGGTTGAAATGAATGTGTCCAAGGTGCCTCCGGAGGAGATTCGACTGAAGTATTCAAAGGTTTGTTGGGTGCAGCCTTTGGACTATGAAGGGATACCGTTTAGGTGTAGAATATGTCATCAGACGGGCCATATGGCAGCTAAATGTGCAAAAATCAGAACTAAAAATTATACTTCTTGGTGGAAAGATGCCTCTTCCCAACACTACATGGTGGAGAAATGGGGGAAAAAACAAGTGAGCCCACAACCTAAATATACTGTGGAGGAGAATCAAGAAAATGTAGGAGAAGAGCCTCGAATAAGAGAGATACCAAGGCAGGATGGGAAGACCCCAGGATAGGAGGCTAGAAGGAAGGAGACACAGCAGGGGAAAGTGACCCTAATACAGGAGGAAATGATGGTAGAGAAGAGTGAATTAGAAAGAGCCAAAAATGGGGTTGCAACACCTGAATGTAGAGAAAAGAAAGCAGAGTTGAGATCACAGGAGCTAAAGGCCGGAGATCGGATGGCTGATGAACAACATCAGCAAATAGGATGTAGTGAGGTAGGAGCCTGGAGGAGCCCATGAGAACATCTCGTGGACTGGCAACGGAAGGCAACGAGGGTGGAGGACGGGTGGCAAACAGTATTGGGAAAGAAATCAAAGAAGGAGAAAAAGAAAGCATTTGCAATGGTGTTGCATTCTCAGTCCAAAGGAAGATTTAAAACAGTTTCAAGCTCTTGATCTGTTATAAGAACTTTGAGGTTGTTGGGTTGAAGTATGTTAACTTGTAATGATGTGCTTTCTTATGGCTATTTGGATTTGTGCTGGTGTTGGGGGGTTAGGTGTCTCAATGTCATCATGGTTTTTGTTTGGGTTTTGAATGGTCTTCCCTTGAAGGTGTACTGGATTTTTTTTTGTAATCTTTTCAAATTTTATATCAATAAAAATAATATAACCTGTTACCAATCAAATATATATATATATATATATGTATTCAAATTAATGATAATGAAGTATTACTTGCACCATAATTTTTTTTTGAAATAACAAGATATTTTCATTTAATTGTACTTAAATTATTTACTCTAAATAACAAGCATTATCAATAAATTGAGAAATACATTTTCTAGTTAAAATATAATTAATCCCTTTACGCTTTTATTTCATTATTTAATTAATTTAATTAAACATTATAAAATTAAGAACGATAAAAATAGGGGTCATGACAGTGAGGGTATGCGAAAGGGGAATTTTCCTAAGGGGTGCAAATTCGCTCCTATACACTTACATGGATTTACAGTTTGGAAGAAAGTTGAATAGAAAACCTTAGACTTTAAAGACTTTTTTATATCTTTCAAATGACTTGGAATTTTTTGCTAATTTTTTCCTATAGATTTATAATAATTCAAGAAGTATAATATCCAAAAATCATATTCAAATTGTCAAATTTGGATGATGTATTTCAATTATAGGGTGTTTAATGATTTAATAATATCTTGCAAATGGCTTGGATTTTCTATACAATTATTTTTATAGATGTTTTGAGATCATCCAGGGAGGCTATTATTCAAAAATTAGATTGAGATAATCAATTTTGAGGGAGTTATGTGAATTTTACTATTTTTCATAAATTTGGTTTTTAAACATAAAATCAAAGGATTTGTCTAATTTATTTACATTTTTTGAAAGGTATCTGAAATTTGATAGGGGTTTCTTCTATGTATTTTAATTTTTGAGTCCTAAAAATTACAAAAAAAATTGATTTGGTTTGACTAGGTGGTAGAAATCTAAAAACTACGAATTTAATACACTATTGAATATCATGAGCATATATTTTACATAATTTTTTTTTTTTTTTTTTGTAACTTTATTTTTTGATTTTTGTAGGGGTTTTATTTTTATTTCTAATCCATTTCTTGCAGAAATTTTTTTTTGTCCAAGACTATCTCTAAAATTACTAATCAATTTTTTGCAACACCACATGTCAAAGACTTAAGCAACTAACTAGAACTAAAAAACATTATTTTTTTCTAAGGGAAATGAAATTTGTTTGTTGTTTCTTTGTGTGATTGATGTGTATGTTCTCCTCTTGCACTATTGTGTGATATTAAGGATAAAAAAACATCACTTAATCTCTTTTATTTTCATCATTATCCCAAGGAACCTAACATGTGTATTCTCTCCCCTTACGCTTCATGCGATCTTGGGTGACCAAAAAAACTTGGATCATTCCTTCTAGGGGGCCTACCTAGGGATTTGATCACTCTAGGGGACAACCTCAACTCCTATTTTCTAAGTGAGTATAAAGAGTAGGGGTTGAATCAAAAGACACCCCTCTTGGAAGTGAAATCTTGTCATTTTGGGTTAAGCCTCCAAGAAATTTATATCTTGGAGAAGTGAAGGTGGAGAGTGGGTTACCCTCTCCTCTCATTTGTTTGGAAATTTTCCATTTTATCTACATATTTATCCTTATGTATCCTTGAGGTATTTATAGGACTCCATATCAACCTTGTTTATCCTATCTTAAAACCTTTCAATTTTTGTTCCTTGTGGTGCATTGTTGGTGTAAATAAAGTCTTGTACCTAGTTAATTCATTACTAGGGGACTTAGGGGACTTATTTGCATGTTACGTTTACTTAGTTCCTAGGAAGGAATCTTTCTAGAACGTGCTAGTTGTCATCTTATCTTTTTACCTGTAACACATGTGCCCTAGGTAGTTGTGATAAGTTGTCACATGATATAGGATTAAGACACTTGTCATAATATTGTTTAATCATGTGTTTCACCTTGGCCATATAACCAGGTGGTCTCATACATTGTATATTGAACAATCTATTGGATAATAAATTCCATTGCAATCTTGAGAATTGCATATTGATCTCTCTTGTTCTTTCATGAAGTGCCTAGATCTTGGGTGGCTATAATCCTCAACCAAATCTCACATGGTGTAGAGTTATTCTATACCAACTCTTACATGGTATTAGAGATTTTGGGATTTCTTTTTGTTAGTCTTTATTAAGAGACATAGGTTGCAAATCTTGAAAAGTTGAACTTATGCCCTTCTCTTGCATCAAATGATGATTTGGAGAATTAGAAAATCTTGAAAGAAATACTAGATTTGGGGGTTTCCTCTTTGTGGCCTTGTATTGTAGGTTCAAATTGGTGCATGTTGGTGCAAATCTGAGCTCACCATTGAGATTAGAGTGTTTGAGAAAGTCATTTTTTCCTTTTTTTTTGTCCAAATCAGATATATGAGGCCAAATCTATGAGGGTTTGAAGCTAAAGTGTGGATGCCAAATCTTGAAGGTAGCTTCAATTTTGGAGCATTTTGCATCAAAATTGACCCTATCATTGAGTCCAGAAGGACCAAAAACCCTAATATCAATTGTCAAATCGTTGAATTTGGAGTTGTGCACCAAGGCAAAAAAAAATGCCTAGGGAACCATACACCCCCCCAAGTCGCCATTATTGTGCAATCGTACGAATTTACTTTTAAAAATTCTAAAAATATTTTTATTCGTCAACATATTTTATTTAAGATTTTTTTTGCAAAATGTTTTCAAAAAATATATATATCTCGTTGAATAAATTGTTTTCAAAAAATTTATATTAAAAAAAAGGTTTGCATTTGTAGACTCGTGCAACATACCTGCTGCATAGAAGGTACTGAAGGGTGTTGCATGATAGGTTGTGCCATGTGGCATGGTTGTATCCTGCCACACGACGTCGTAGCCCCACAAAACCAACAATCAGCTTAAGTAGCAATCGGTTGACTTAAAACTAGCAACTTAATAAAATTTTGGCAGCTATTTTTTTATAAACTGGTAACAGAAATTTAGAGCCAGAAATCAAAGATTCTGTCAGAATATTCAATATTCTAACCATAGATTCACTGGTAAGAATATTTTGTTAGTTCATTGAAGATTCTGTTGTAGATTCATCGGCGAAAGAATATTCATTGGGAATATTTCGTGAACCAGCATATACTCGAAAATAGAGGAATATTCTAGCAAAGGGGTGGTGACGACCTTGACGACCTATCAGACATCAAATTTAACCTCGTGAAGTGATTAAATCAGAACTACATCAAGCTTTGTTTTGAAAACTTTGGCCCCCTTATGGATTGAGTTTTCATTTTTGCAGTCCAATTTTGAAGGCCCGTAATTTGGTCATTCTGACTCCCTTTTTGAGATTTTTTTTTTGATTTGGTGTAGAATTTCATGCTTTTCATAGTGGTGCAATCGGATTTTGATTTTTGTGCCTATTTTTTCTAGAAATTTCAGATTCTCATAGGTGTTTCCAAGTCGTTCTCATTTTCAAAACTTTAGGAGCTCCGTTCTTGCTCCTATGGTAACATTTTTGAGTGATTATTTTTTGAAAGTGCATATTTTTTGTGTACTTTCCAATGGCATGATTAGATTGATATCATTAATTTTAAAAAATTTACATTGAGACTGAGGAAAAATTTGGCAATCTGTATGCACTAAGATCAAGTCCACTTTGTTCTTGTTAGCAAGTGGACCCTGTAATCACACTAATTATAAAGTACCACAAATCATATTGCTTGGGGGGGTTTCTTGATTGAGTGAATTTTGGGGGGTAATCTTGTAGTGGTTGATTGCTTTCTTTTGCTTGGTTTGTGTTCTTGCAATGGGAAAATTTCAAATTGAATTCCTAACTCCACATAATTATGCTACATAGAGAAAATCAATATGGAATTATCTCATGATGAAAGGTATAATAGGCTATCTTAAGGAAACCATTCCTCAACCTACTAATGCTAAAGAATTAGCCAAATGAGAGCTTGATCGTGAGAAAAAACTTGGATGCATATGTTCATTAGTATCATTTGATTTATAATTTCATGTTGAATAATGAAAAATACCTAAAGAGGCTTGGGAGGCTTTTGAAAAATTGTATGGTATAATAAAAAAGATTAGGGGATATTAGATTGATAATGATTTGATGAATATTGATCCTAAAAATTTTGACCACATCCAAGACTACATCTCCAAGGTAAAGCAAATAAGAACACATATGAAATATTGCAACATTGATAAGCAAGATTTACAATTGATTTTGAATGTGTTATCAAAGCTTGGTCGTGAGTATTTAGTGTTTGTTTCTGGCTTTCATACCCATCAACTTTCTATGGGAGAATCATATGTTGATCCTCAGTTTGATGAATTTAAAAATCTCCTAATCCAAGAGGAAGCTAAGTTAACTAATATGGCTCTAATCAAGTCTTCCAAGTCACAAGTATTGTTGCCTAGTGAGTCTAAGGTACAAAAAGAATCAAGGAATCTTGATTAAAAGAAAAATAAGAAAAATAAGAAAAATAAAAAGACATAAAGAATCATAATCCTCTCCCTCAAAAGGGGAATCATCTAAGAAGGAGAAGCCTACATGTGGATATTGCAAGAAATTAGGGCATGATGAACACCAATATTATTCAAAATAGATTGATGAGTTGAAGCATCTTCTTAAGAAGCATACAATCAATGATTCTTCATCATCAAAGGGTTCATCTTCTTCTTCTTTAAAAAAGACCAATAGAAATAAGGGGCAAGAACTTGTTGCATTTGTAGATTCTCAGTCAAAGAGGTTGATACTTGATTTAGGAGCCTCACATCACATGGCTTCATCCGAGATTATTCTCTGTTCATTTATGATTTTTTCATCACCACACATCCTGATGGCTAACAATACATAAATGCATGTTTGTGGGAAGGGATATGTTATGCCTTATATAACCACCCCATTTTGTTTTTGGTCAAAATGGGTCCCCCTTTGTTGTTTTTGTCTTTGGTGTTCTTGTTCAGGCTTTGGGAGTTGTCTTTTTCCTCCCAAGTCTTTGTTTTCTTTGTTGTCAAGTTCGGGTTTCAGACTGTCACTGATACTTGATACTTTTTTAAAGTTCAAGTTCCCGTATTCATCTTGATCTCAATCCCCACATTCTATCTTATGTTTTTTGTTCTCTCGGGTTCGGGTTTCAGATTGAAATTATCACCTTGCACCCTAAAAGGTGTGAGTTCCTATTTTCATTTTGATCCCAACTTCCGGTTTTTCTTTCTTGTGCACTTTTCGTCTATAAAAATCGAACTTCAAAACAAAACTGGAACCAAGAACTTTTTCAAAGTTCTTGTTTCTGTTTTTGTCCAGATCCCAATTTTTGACACCTTTTGTCTTTGATTGCATGTTTTAGAATCGGACATCAGATCGAAACCGAAACTAAATTTTTTTACAAGTTCTTATTTCGAGTTCCATCCCGATCCTGACTCCCACCTACCTTCTATTTTCATGATGACCCATTTATCAACTTCGCCCCGATCCTAAGGCCTGAACTACCTCGCATTAATGGACACCTATTCACACATGTGAACAAGTTTTTATTCCCTTCGCTCCTTGGTTTTCACTCATTTTTTCTTGTGTATTTTGATAGAGAAAACTAGAGCGAAGCGAAGGGTTGTAGATTGAGGTCAATCTTAGATTTCTCACTGTGGTTGGATTTGTAGTCGCAATTCTTGAGGTAGGTGTTTTCTATTGTGCTTTCCTTTTCATTTCTCATCTGCGTGTTTGTTTTGCCAGTTCACATTTCTTTTGTTGTTTTATGTTTCTTGTTTCTTGTGTTTTGTTTTATTTTCCTTGCACCCTCTGGTGTGCTTTTCTCCCTTTTCATCTAGGTTTTCTTTCGTTTTCATTTTTTGTTCATGCTATGTTTCTAGCACGAATTTGTCATTCTATCGTTCCCTAGTTTACCTAGGGTTTTTTTCTATTTGGTCAATTCGGGAGATCCCATAATAATCAATTACACTTTTTGGCCAAACTTGACATTGAAATCAACATTTTTCACTAGATCTTCACTTTCTTACACCTATAATAGCTAAACCATTAAGAATTTGAAGATGAATCAAACTAGTGATTTGTAAGATTTTATGTGTAGATTCTAATTATATTTAAAATAAAATTAAAAAATAAGTGTGAATCCTTTTATGTAATTTTTATTAACTTATTTTTTCTACTAAACAACATTTTTTAAAAGTGATGTTTACTTCGGACCACATAAATTTTTTATAGAAAGGTTACAATTCTAATTTTTAAAATACAGATTCGCCACACCAATATCTAGTGCATGGATATTTTTTCATAATTTTTTATTACATATTTTTTTAATTAATTTTCCAAGTCAAAGTAATTATAATTTGGAAAGAGGTGTACTTCAGACTACATAACTTTTTTTGTATGCATTTGAATTAACTTATTTTTTTTGTTGGAATAAGGACATCAATACCTAGTGAACATGTATTCTTGAGATTTTTTTGTCTATTTTCCAATTTTTTCATGTGTGAAACAAAGAACTTGATGTTCATTAAAAACCTACATTCACAAGAAGTAAAATTTAAATATAATAATCAAATTAAATATATTTACAATTATACTTTTTGGGAATCTTATAATAAGGGCTACATACTTACAAAACATAAATTTAAATGAATTCATTTGATCACCCAAAAGGTAAATCAAAAGTGGTTTTTTATTAGTATTTTGATAGGTGTAGAGGAGACTCCATTATAGGTATGGTTTAAAACTAACAAGGTTCTATCTAAGGGGGTTTGATCGAAGAGGGTTTGATCAAACCCTCTTTAGTTAAAATCATTTAAATGGAACCTTTAAAGGATTAAAAATCATTATATTTTCCAAAAATATGTGATTTCAAGCAGAAATTAGGATGTCCCAAAAAGCGTAACCCATTATTGTGGTAGCACCCAGTCTATTCCAAATTTTGATGAATTTTAAACTTTTGACCGTTGCAATGTCTGATTTAAAACCCTACGTTTTTTCCCACGTTTGATTCCCAAATGAGATGGAAATATGGTTAGACTTTTTAATTGGTCCGTGTGAGGGTTTTGAAGTCTCTTGATCTTGATCCTTGAAGGCATGTTTGAAAATACTACTAGATTTATTAATCGCCTTCATATTTGGTGTTGTCCTAATTTTGATTCCTACATGCCTTTCAAAATCGGGTTTCAGAACTAGCCTTTGGCTTGTTACCACTTCTTATGTCTAAGACTTGTCCATGCCCTGATTCTGATTTCTGATCTTTCATCGGAATTGGAGTCCAGGTTGTAACCTTAATATGTTTAAGGTTTTTGTAAAAATATCAACTCATGTCCCAATTTTTACTTCTGATATCTTATCGAGATCAAATTTAGGAAGGGTATAGAACCCTTGATATACTATTAAGTTACAGTACCGGGTGCCACCCCAATTGTGAATCTCAATGCAACATTAAGATTAGAACTCAGAACTAACCCGTCCCCAATCAGTTCCAAAGGGTCTAGTTTCAAACTGCATACCAATTCTGACTCTCGATATCTTATTGGGATTAGAACTCAAAATGGTACTCAATATTTTTTACTGCTTAAGAGGCATGTCTCTAATTACACCTCGATCCTAATTTTTGACTACACTCTAGGATTGGATCTTGGAATGTAACTGAGACTTTATTAGCACCACGGGTTTCTAAGCCAAGTGTAAGCCTGATTATGATGCTTAATAGTATTGAAAGGGTGTTATATTAGGGTCATTTTCAAGGTATTCCATGATCTTGACTTCCGACATAGTCAGTGTTAAGCTTAAAATGATCAAGTTCTTGGTTCTATCCCAAACCCGAAACTCAAAAAAACTAGATTAACTTGTAAAATGGGAATTTTTCTTGAATGAATGAGGAATTAATATGAATACTTAATAATTTACCCCTCATGTTTCTTCTCTTTTTTTGATGAAGGTCACTATTGCAGGTATTAACAAATATCTAATTCAGAGGAAGAAGTAGTTTATGAAGGAACATCAAAGGGAACATGAGCTAGAAATTTAAAACCAGAATAGATTCTTGTCACTAAGAAATACAAGTTCCAAGGGAATCTAGTGCCATCCAAATTTGTTCCTAAGGTCATGAAGATTATAGACACCTTATTTGGTCACATTGATTTGAAACAGTTCCACAATGATACTTTTTCAGAAGAGGCTTCCCTAAGGGCTAGGAGAATTGCAGATTATGGATTGGCACATTTGACCATATTCCCTATTGTTGTACAATGCCCAAAATTCATATTAGCTGCTACATAGGCCTACAATCCAACTCAGAGGAAGTGTATTGATTCGTGGGTAAATGAGATCATAAAATTGACACTGGGGATAATTAGATTGGTATTTGATCCTCCTCCCCACCCCAATATTAAAATCATGTGCAAAGATGATGCATTGGAATGGTGGGTAGAAGATGAGGAAGGAAATAAAAAGCTTATTAACAAGAGGTGGCTCAAAATAGAGAAGAAATCAGTGAAGAATATGCCACCTAGGCCCAAGAGGTCTAATTTCTCTCAGGACATAAAGGACATGATCACTTTGCTAGCTAGAGAATTTGGAAAAGAGGATTCTCATGCCTTTGAGAATTGGATGTTCCCATTTATCCAATTAATTATAGATGGGAAAAAACATTTGGATTGGGGACAGATAATCTCAGACAATGTTCATGATCAACTGATTAAAGTAAAGGAAACCAAGACATTCTACATGTCTTCCTATGTAATTTATTGTGTTGAAATAATGGGAAGGTTTCTAGGGTTGACTATTGTGTGATCACTTGAGGATGGTCTAGATCAGAAGGTGTGGGAACACTATGATCAACTAGGGCTAAAGGAAATAGAAAGACATTTCAAAAGAGTTAATGATGCATTTTTGTATGTTGTCATTAATCGGCTTACAAGAGACATTGGCTTCAAGTTATCAAATGAGACCATGGAGTTCATTTAGGAATGGGGAAGTTGGTTGATCTAGTACCCCAAATTCACTTATATTAGACTATTTGGATATGACAAGCACCCTTTCAAATTACCAAGGTGTTGTGGTGATAGGTGGATCTTGATGGAATTTTCTCATCAAGCAGCTGAGGTGAATACAAATTTTTCTAATAAACATAAGGCCAACTGACACTCATTCCCAATCTAATTGGGGTTTTATTATTTTTCTTCTTCTATAGCAATTAAGTTAGAAACATAATAGTTTTAGTATATGAATTTAAATATTCATACATCTAGGAAGGAATTTGATCTAAAGGGGAAAATGAATGATCTATATGCTTCACAATTTCCCTTCCATGAGCCACTTCTTGAGGACTTCTGGGAAAATTTTCAAGATCAGTTTGAGGTGAGGAGAAGAGGATATGGAAGCTGACTGTAATCCAAATGAAGGACTTCAAGGTTAAAGAGGATATTCCAAAAGGGACTTCAGATGATGGAATCACTCTTGATCCTCAATATGATAGATCAAATAGCCACTAAAGCTTTGGATCCGATTAATTGGATGGAGAAAGAGGAAACAAATATCAATAAAATCTCACAAGTAGTTGTTGATAAAAGTCTGAAATGGCTTAACCTTCATCTCAAACACCCAAGGGTTAAGACCTTGAGGAAGAAATATTCTAGCAGTGATCCCACTTCTTCAATAGAAACAAGGCACTATAAGAGGTTGAAGAAGGGTGTTGCAACTACAAGAGAAACTGCCCTAGCAAAAGAAGTCTCAATGAATAAGGTTAATGAAGCCTTAACACAGGAAAAATCCACTTATGCTACCGCTGTTGCAGGGGTTGTTGTAGGTCTTGGTGTTAGAACATTAGATACTATATACCCTAGGGAGGAAGCTACTGATGAGGGTCCTTCTACTGTCCTTTTGCAAAGTGGAGAAACTCCTTTCATTGCACCATAAAATATGAAGGCAAAAACTAGTCAAGAAGAAAATACCTTGATAATTGATGTGATAGAATCACCTATGCCCTCAGACTCTGAGGAAACTCCACTTTTTGAAGAAGAAAGAGAAAAATATGAAGAATATCTTGAGAGGGAAGAAGATGGAGAAGAATACATTGGGTTTGAGACAAGAATCCTTTGGAATGAGGTTGAAATGAGAGATGTTTAACAAAGGATGAACATAAATAAATATTAGAAGGTTCTCAAAGACAAGCTACTAAAGATTTATCTAATGAGGAAGAGGAACAAAGAAGGAAGGATGAAGAGCTAGCTTGGGAGAAAGAGGCTGCAGAAGCACAAAAGTAGCTAAATTGGATAAAGTTGCAGAAGCCCAAAAGAAATTTGAGGAAGAGGCTCGTGTACATGAGCTTGAACAATAGAAGAAAGCTAAGCTACATAAAGTAGTAGAGGAGGAAGCTCGTGCAATGGAACTAGAGTAGCAAAGATTGATGGATGAAGAAGAAGCTACACATAAAGAGTTAGAGATGAATAAGTTGGAGGAAATAAGAGTTGAAAATGAGAGGTTAGAGCAAGAGATATTTCTCAAAGAGAAAGAAGAGAAACAAAGGAATTATTCTGAGAAAACAGTGGTTAAAATCTCCTCTACACCTCCTTCATCAACACCTCCCAATACTTAATAGGTAACGCCTCAACCAACTACCCCCACATAGCTTAATTTAAATTTGGAGAACATACAACAAGTTCAAGCCCAACCAGTGCCATGGGATGATATGATAAAGGAGGTAGACAAAGTGAAGCCCAAGAAGAAGCCCTGAGCCATTCATTCAACAAGGCTCACTAATGATGGGGACTTGGTGTTAGACATTGCAACTACAATAACTAATAAGGATGACATGGAGCTGCAAGCTTTATATTATCAAGTGAGTATTCTCAATTTTGGTAAGTAGAAGAGAAATAAAAAAATGAACCTTATTGACATTGTGGCCACCACTACCAAGTCGAGATTCATCAAGGAAAAGCAAGCTAGGGATGAACTTAAGGCTTAGGTGGGGAAAATGAAATTTTTTATGAAGGGACTCACCACCTTTACTTCTGAACAACCAACACCATCAAAAGCTCCTGTACTAATAAGTTCAGAGCAAGGTGATAAACTGAGTGAGATGAAAAGAAAGGCTCAGATGATGGAAACCTAGGTTGATATTCTTAAGAACAAGGTAGAGGAACTTTTCACTACTAGCTCTAAGAGCTATACAAAGGCAAGTCAGTCGGTCAAGTTGTTAGAAGAGTATACTAAGATGTTAGGAGTGAAAGAAGAAAAATATTCTAAGTATATGTGAAAACTAAGGATTCTAAAGAAGGTGCCCAAGGAAGATGTAATTGAGCATGCTATTTGGAGGAGCAAGATTTAGTTATATTGATAAATGTATGAACATTTTAATCTTCAAAAAAGAGGTTCTAATGGAGCATAGAATGATATTGCAACATTCTCAACAAGGTTTATCTAACAAGAGAAAGGTGATTAAGGAGATTGTTGCTAAAGTAATTGGAAAAGAGGTTTCATCAAGTCCTTATTTGATTTCCTTGCAAGAGATGAAAGATAAATGGAACAACAGGATGGAAAAGAGGATAAAGAAGGAGATGATGATGTAGGGCCTCTTCTAGACAAGCTAATGGAAATCAGATTTTATGTATGAGATGCTACCAGGAATGCTAGCTAGCTGCAAGATATGTATACTGCCACCACCAAGGAGTTTGAAAGAGCAATGTTCATAGTGGAATAGGTAGATGCACCTGAAGATGAGACCTTGCAACAGGTTTTCAACAACACAGAAGAGTACTTCAATCAAGTTAACACAACCAAAATAGATAAAGCAACTAAGTAAGGGAAAGAATATTTTGGTTTTAAAAGGGAATGTGGTAAAAAAAGGATAAATACCAAATCAGAATTTTACGAAAAATTAGCTCTAGATCAATTTTGGCAGGCCAAGAATTGGGTGCAATGATTAGAAATGGTGGACAACAGTAACTCCCAGTCAGCTAGAATAAGGCGTACTCCTTCAACTTCAACAACTTTAGCAAAAAGGAGACTCATACTCAATTGGAGGCGCCCCCTATAATTGGGGATCTAGGCCCTGATTAATGGATCATGATTTTTGTAAAGAGAAATTAGTGTTAATTCTTTCTATAAGACTAAAATTTCTCCTCATTGTAAAGGTCAACAAATTGAAGTCAAATTTTTTGCCTAAGCTTATATACTTTTATTTTTATAGCTCTATGCAATAGTTAAACATTTTTATAGTTTTAATGTAGATAGTTAATTTCAAGAAGTTTAATAGTTTAGTGATGATAACAATAGACTGTGGTTTTTCGTATGCCAATGACTATTGATGTGCATAATTTTTTCTTAAAATTGGAGAAAATCAGTAAGAGGCCGCATTCAAAACTATCTATTTTGTTATATGTGGATGTTGTTTTCTTTTATTCATTGATATGTTGATTTTTTGATGAGCTTGTGATGTGTGTTATTGAAAATAATTTCTAAAAAAAAGTGACGATGAATGGTTATGTATATAAAATCTGCACTATAGATGAATGTGATTGCATGAACTCTTCATGAATGATTTCATTTTACAGTTTTCAACTAACTAGGAAATGCTCATTACATAAATTACATGTTTGGATGTAAGGAAATATTTGTTCACATTTTTCTATCTCAAAGCCTTGATCAATCTTTTTATGTTTATTTAAAACCCCCATGCTAGATTACTTTGTATTATCTAGTTTGTACCCCTTTTACCAGCAAGGCCCCTTGAACATTACAGTTGCATGAATCATTGACTGATGACATCATAGTTGAGAACCAACTACAAAGACCTTGGAAGATAGGTGATTTTAGACTAGTTTTTTTTTGGAGAAATAGGATAGAGATATTTTGTTTAACGTTGCTATGTTATTTTGACCATCAATAGGATCCAGTGACAATGATGATAGAGCATTCAATGGTGTTATTTGTGTGCCTTAATTTCCAACCAATATCCTTTCTATCTATCAGATCACACATGGTGGAGTAGGCAAGAGTGTTGAGTTTACACTAGATTTTGTCATAATCCAAGATTTGTATAGTAGAGATATAGTTGCAGTTGGGGAGGTTGATCACCAATCTCGAGTCTACACCTTCTCACATTTTTCTCCTAATGATTTAGCAAATGTTCACATTGAGGAATCTTATGTGGAGACTTTTGAGGAGATTCACTATGGTCATTTGAATATTGGTATTGTTTCATCTACTGAGGATCTTGTGATAGGTGTTGATATTCTATCTCCTTCATCTATTATTGCACTTGAGGATGCTTGTGTTGCCATATTTTTGGTTCCTTGTGATTCAGCGCAACAGAACATACATCGTCTTCTAGAGATGACTACTTGGGATGAGTACCTGACAAACATTGCTAGTTTGTTTTGTGAGTCCCACATTTCAAATTTGGGAAACATCATTGATTTCATTCATCTTCTCTTTGATGGAGATTATCCTTCTTCAGTTGTTGCGAGGGAACACTCTAACCCTCTTGTTCATTCTCTACATGATCATCCTTTATATTTTTACATGAGTGTGGATTATTTTGGACAATGTTTGGAGGAGGCTTCCTTGTATTTAGAGGACGTATTGTTGTCTTTGGATTATGTTCTACAATCATTTCTAGGAGATTTTGGATTGTCTTCTTTTGCAGTTTGGCCTAGAATGCCTATGTGGAGTGTGACAATTTTTAGCATCGACATGGAGACACTTGAGCATTCTTTAGAGACATCATCCATCATCCATCTTCCCACATCTTCCTTCTAGGAATGGGAAGACATCCTGCATACCATATTAGTTTTGTTTCTTCCTAAGGGGAGGAACGTTGTTCAACAGTTTTGGATAATCTTCAACATTTAATGTCAAGCTTCTACCATCATTGCAAGAGAATCAACATTGAAGGGGAGCTACACCATCTCTCTTCTTCTTCTCTCTTATTGGGGGGAAATTTTCCTCACATGAGGTTTTTACCTAATGCATTATTGACAACATTTTATTTTGTTTTCATCTCTTTTGGGGATGAGTTTTTTCCCACTGGGTTTTTTCTTTTTCTCCATTTGTGTGAGATTGTATTTGAATTTGTACATGGGAACCTAACATGGCCTGATATTGGGGACTTATCTTCATGTCATTTGAATGATAATATTATACTCCCTAAGTTTCACTTAAGGGGGGGTGTTGGTGTAAAGAAAGTTTTGTACCTAGTTAATTCATTACTAGGGGACTTAGGAGACTTATTTACATGTTAAGTTTACTTAGGTCCTAAGAGGGAATCTTTCTAGAAAGTGTTAGTTTTCACTTATCTTTTGACTTGTAACACATGTGTCCTAGGTAGTTGTGATAAGTTTTCACATGATATAGGATTAAGACACTTGTCATAATCTTGTTTAATCTTGTGTCTCACCTTAGCTATATAACCAGGTGGTCTCATACATTGTATATTGAACAATTTATTGGACAATCAATTCCATTGCAATCTTGAGCATTGCATATTGATCTCTCTTGTGCTTTCATGAAGTGCCTAGATCTTGGGTGGCTATAATCTTCAACCAAATCTTGCATGGTGTAGAGTTATTCTATACCAACTCTTACATGCACCAATGCATGGGGGGAAGTTCTCACATGTATGTCCATAGTTTGAGATATAGTTTAGTTTTGGTAAGGCTAATCCTCCAAAGTAAGGGGTGTAAGGAGGTACATGGCCTTGCATTCCCTATTAGTGATTTTTTAGTGGCTAATATTCATCAATTGGCTAATAGTTGAAATTTGGGAACCCAAAATTGGTTAATAGTTTGAGCTATAACGTGACTTGAATCACCATAGTCTTACAAAATTTTATTGTAGTCTTATTTAAATCACCAAAGAATTTATTCTATTAAAAAAATTAACTTGAAAATTTTCCATAATATTTGATACATGATTAGGTCAGATTCACCTAAATTTTATAAGTTATAGTAGAAATCTATATTAATTTGTCAATATTATATCATAATTATTAGTTGCTTTATGACCATATTTCTCATCTTTAGTTTCCACCATTGATTTATAATATAATCTATTCAACTAGGTAAAATATACCCATGATTTGTAATTCTCATGGGGCACACAATTTCATATCTCATGAGCATTATAGATTATGGGTACATTTTACTTCGAAGAGTACAAGGGTTGTTAGATTAATGATCTAAAAGCAATTTCAGGCCACATGAGAATTACAAATTGTGGGTACATTTTACCATATATAATACAATGAGCCTGGTCATTATATTGTAATTTAAAACAATGATGGAAAGTTAATATTATAGTCTACTCGTTAAACCCATCGACAATTTCCTCCCTCAAGCTCCTACTTTTCCATGAGAATTATTTTTAGATTGGATGGATTTTCCAGCTTAATTAATGCATTTCCCATTTTTTTTCAAGATTTGCCAAAATTTTCTACAAAATTTTAGTGATGTAAAAAAATTGCCAATAAAATTAATATTTTTTTGAAAAAAAGGAAAGATTCACCAATAGAAATTAAGATTTTTCCTAAAAAAATGAAAGATTCACCAAGATTTTATATTTTTTTTGAGGGGGGTTTCTTAAAGTTATCATTGTTCCCTATCTATCAATTCATGTGGTAGATAATATTAATGGGATATATGTTTCCATTCTAATGTAGTGGGGATGGAAGTGGCCATTGTGAGTCCATGAAGAATAGCACACCCACTTGAATACTTATAGGTTGTTCATGTGTTTGATGTGGTTTCTTGTGCAAAGCTAGTTAATATCCTTATACATTGTCACTTAGAATAGCGTGTTTTATTTTATTTTTGTTTCTTCTTGCATCCAATCCTAGGACAAACATTTTTTTTTCATTACCAAATATTAGTGTCAAAAAAATTTGATCAAGCATAGAAAAATGAAATATTAAAAAATATATTGCTAGAAGGTTGAAACCTGTTAGTGTAGGTTTTTATTTTCTTAGTGGGTTAATATATTTTCCCTTAGTCCTAGGTTTTTCCTACACTTTTATTAATATTTCTTAGGATAATAAATTTATTTTATTATTTAACAACTAGGAGATAAGTGATGTGTTGTCTCCTTCCTTAAAGGGTGGACCACTTTCCACTTTTGGTGGCATCTTCCATTTTTTGTGGTTAATTCCTATTGGTTGGATTTTCCACCTCCATCCTCCCCTTGGTTCTATATAAACTCACTACCTAGCTTGTATTTGTATAATTTTGCATAATCTTGCATCTTGGAAGCTCTTAATGCAATTATATCATCCTAACATTTCATAATCTCTCATAGTTATATTTTACATTATTTATGTTTTTCCAATTTATGTAACTTTGATTTTCTCTTTAAAATTTCCTTGGGTTATTCAATCTATTTTAGATTTCTAAAAAAAACAATCATAAACCCATCATACAAAGCCATAATTCATAATAATTCATGCCTTTCATCTTTCCAAGTCTTGTCCAACCCATAGCCATATCATCCTAGTGTTATCAATCTAAAATCAAACCTGAAATCAAGACCTTTATCTTATTATCATTTCCTCATCATATCATACACAAGAACCTAGTCTATCTTAAGTCTATCATATCACCCTTTTCTTGCTTAAGAACTTTCCTAGATTTAGTATATATATTCTATTTTATCCATGATATCAAACAAGGTCTTGAAATCTAGTTTTAGTTTAGTTCATATCCCAAATCAAATCTTTCATCTTTCATCATTTCACCTCATCCCATCTAATCATCATCCTATCAACCTTAGCATTTAAAAACAAGTATTTTCAAATTCATATTTTTTTCCAAATCATAGTCAAATACAACTCATCCTAGCATCTTGGTTGCATCTAAGTACCTTGTGATCCTTTATCATTTACACCATGGATCCTTGGTTTGAGAACTTTATCATGCAGGATAGAACCCCCAGTATTTCTACCATATGTGAATCCAATCCAAAACTATAAAATCACCATAAAAGAAGATCCTAAAACTAGATATCCATTAGATGACATCTTTTATCCCACTTAAATAAAAAATCCTTTTGTTGATGATGATATTTTTGTAGATCAAGATGAGTATCTTTCTGATAATAGCTTTGATGATGAGATTTTTGCACATAAACTTGATATAATTTTTTTTCCTTCACTTAAATCTATGCAAGAACCTCCCAATAAAAACCCCAGTAACATTATTCATTATGTTAAATCCACATCCATTGGCTATCCTTATGATACTTTTGATAAGGTAATTAATAGTTTAGAGCAAGGTCTTTTTTCCCAACCCATAATTCCAAATCCAACCTCTTGTGGGTACTCAAAATACTCCGCACCTTATTTAGATCCTTCATCTTCCTTCTTGCACTCCAACATATCCTATTCATCTACCCAAAATATTAATTCACATTCCAAACCCACACCAAATCAAAATCTCCCTTTTTGGATTTCCTTCAAAGATTACTAGCAAAGGAACACCATCAATCTACAAATAATATATCCAATGAGTTTTCCTCTCCCAAGCCCATTCAAGATTCTCCTAATAGTATACATATCCATCAATTTTTTCCATGCAACCATAATTCTAGTAACATGCTAACCCATGATCAATTTCCATCATGTGAAGCTATTATCAAATCTCACACCTATTGCACATGATAAAGAATATCTAAATACCACACATCACTATCAAACACCATAATGTGATTTTTTCCAAATTATAAAAGAGCCTCATATTCCTATCCTTGTCCAAAATCAAACACTATCAAACAAATCAATGCTCACTAATCCTATTCAAGAATCTCTTATCCTAAGTTTAAGTAAAAATCCATTTTCGATGATCCAAAGATTATCAAGCCTATCCAAGAAAATTATATGTTCAAACTAAATCAGCAGTTAAGTCAAGAAACATGTCCTTAGCCAAATTATCCAAACTCAAGATAAAATTGTTCAAGATCAACCCATACAAGATACCCCATTTATGATTGTGATTATAGCTATGATCAAGAGAGCTAAGTAGACCCCCTCATCCAAATTTATTCTATCCATAATCAAGAGATCCAAAATAATCCTTTCCATCATCCAACAACATCTATCTCCTATGATGAGATACTTTGTCCCCAAGAAAATATAGACAATAAAATAAGTGATTGTGATCATATCACACAAAATTCTAATGATAATGTTAGTCATCAAGACCTTAATTATATCAAACAAGATTCCAAGAAAGTCGCAATGTCCATACTATTAAGAATTACATGATCACAATACAAGTGTACATGGTAAGAAATAATCAAAATAATATTATCGCATAGGATCAACTACATTTATCAAGTCATAATTTCTCAAAGATGGGACAATAACAAGTTCTCATTATCCTTAGAAAATCACCCATGGACTAGCATTATAATTTGAAAATAAGCATGCTATCACAAACAATATTTGTAAAATCTTGAACTATCAAGGAAAAGAATTGGGTCTTCATGAGAAAGGTATCATAGAGCATATCCCAATCTACATTAACAATGATCAAGGCATCAAATACAAGTCTTCCATAAAAAAGTATAATGATGTTAGTGCTACCTCAATGATCACTGAGGTAACTTCATCCAATGTGAAGATCAAGATAGGATATTAGGGACCATTAATAGACCCTATAATAATTTTTCTACCAACAATCCTTCCACTTACACCATCCCTAACAACAAACATTATCCTACATATATTCCACCTCGTAATTAGGACCAAAAAATCATAAATTATATCAATAAAATGTTCCAAATCAAACTTCAAAAGCATCTAAATAAAAAATCAAGAAAAACATAGAAAAGAAATATGGATCCCAAGACAAATTATCCTATTAAAATCAAATAAAAAAATTCATATCAAGATATGAAGCCACATAAAAAGATACAATCTACATATAATAAGTGTCCATCACCTTTCAACTTATACAATAATGTTGGTCTTAATCACTATCCTAATGCAACATTCAAACTTAATAATCCCAAAAAAAAATCTATAATTCACCATCTCACATTTGGCAAGTCAAAAATATGTGAAACAAATCTACATTACCTATTTATCCATCCAAAATCAATACATAAAAATCACCTAACTCCACATCCAACATCCCTCATTAAAATTGAAAGTCACATTTAAAATCCAAAAAATCTAATGCCCAAATTGTGTTGTGGCAACAACACTTCACCATAAGGGCTATGATGGTACCCTATCAAAATGTAAATATATGGATAAGGAAAACTTAGTAATCAATGATGATCATGATAAAATAAAAGGATTATATAAGAGTTTTTTTATCCTAACAAATAAACTACTTTAGGAAAGACATTATTGACATGTTACAACAAATGGATGACATGTTACGACAAATGGATCTACATCGACTATCTCAAACAGATAGAGAAATTTGAAGATACTTTGAATATCAAGTTAATAGTGGCATAAAATTAAAAAGTAAAATAAAAAAGGTAAAATTAGTAAAGAAAAATCATTTGTCCAATGGTGAAACCCATTTTTATGGAACCTTAGATAAGTACCATGATAAAAACCTAACAAACAAACATCATGTGTAAACTGATTGTTTTCATACTTTGCACTTGGGGAAACATTGTTTCATATATTCCCAGCTTATCTTCCTTATAATCTTAATCCATCATCTCCAAGTATTCTTGCTATCATCCCCCATTATGAACCCTATTTAACATTGATCCTGATAAGGATTGAGGTGTGATTTTTCTACATGCTTTGATAAACACTTGATATAGAATATCCTTTTTCAAAAAATACTCTACCTATCATGTTATCACTGATGTCATATCTTATATCCCTTTAGTCCAATATACTAAACAACATTTACAAGGTGGGGCATGCTTTCTTTTGCAACATAGTCCTTGGAGGTCACATCCTTTCTTTCCATCCACTATCATTAATCCTTTAACCCATTGATACAATTTTCCATCCATTATCGACAATTGTTGAATCCATCCATCCAATTCATTAAGTCACATATCCTACATCAACCTATCTCACATCCTTGACTGTAGACTTGGTGCTCCCTTGGAAATAAATATCATATGGAGATAATAATCCTATCCAAAATAAAACCAATTCCATAATCCAATAGAAATAAAATACAATTATCCCAAGAAATCCAACACAATCCTAAAGCAGTTAATCCATCACAAGAAATCCTTATTCACACATATTTCCAAACAATCTAGTCAATCATCCTAAAATAATTCATCAAATTTGTTCCCAAACTTCTTGTAAAATCTTAATCAACTTAATCTAATCAACCATCATCATTGGGATATATTGTTCCCAATCCTCATGTTGTTCTTGGGATATATCATTCTCACATCAACAACACCATCCTCATGTTGTTCTTGGGATATATCATTCTCACATCAACAACACCATCCTAACATTGTTCTTGGGATATATCATTCCCACATCAATAATTCTATCATCACCATCACTAACCAATCATCGATTTTTAGCTTGACCAAGGGAAACATTATGTTTATCTTTGTATCATTTTGTGCATGCTTTCTTTATTTTCTTATGTCTATGCTATAATATTGTGTTGCATTTGTATCAGTCCTTGTAAAATACCTTCCACAATTACATCATGGTGTTTATACATATTATTTTATGCAACCTTTATTCCTCTATGCATTTGACACATCCTCAACATGGTCTTTATATCATAGTACGTAATGTTAGGTGCTATATCAAACATCAAGTTTCTCACACCAATTCAACATGACTATCCTTTACTCCCTCATTTTCCGCTAATCCCCTTTTCTCATCCTTCATTTCCATCCCTTTCAAGAGCTTACCCATGTCCTTCATACCTACCTATGCTCTCAAGGGTTCCCATCATTATTTTTATAAGCCCCATCCTTTTTTCCAACCTATTCCACATCTATATTTTCATTCTTATTTGAAATGACATTACTTATTTCAATGGTAGTATCATCTCAAAGAGTGGGGAAATGTAGAAACCTAAAAAAATCCTAGGTCATGATTCCATCATTTATCCTAATTATCCATTTTCCCTTAAATCCTAATCCATTTTTCCTAAGTCCTAATTCCTAATTCATGCCCCCTTTCTAGATGATTTTTAAATTTCCATCATAACCACCTATTTTTTAAAAATAAAATAAATATTTCTTTTATTTATCAACACATATCTCATAACTATCTCCTAGAAAGATAATTTTAAATTAACTAATATCTTTTATCTCCTCCCTCCATCTCTCAACTACCCAACCAACTTGATCTAAGCCATCCATCTATCTTTTGATCTTAATTTTTGATCTTCATAATACCAAGCCTATAAATCTACCCTCCCATGAGCCATTTTCAAGAGGAGGATCCTTAATTATTACAATGTCACGTTGTTGGTTTGAGGAATCATGCATTCCTATCATCTTGAGAAAATTGGCTAAATTTTGTTTTGTTTATTCATTTATGTTTTCAATTTATTGCTCTTTAAATATAGATTGATGGGTTTGATATTTTCATTTGAATTCTTTATTTTGATCTACATTTTTTGTAGAAAAATAATTTTAAAACATATTTTACATTAGGTGATACTCTAGAGTTAGAGTGCCAAAATCATTCAATTTCATCATTTGTGCTATTAATTAGATTCTTGTCAACTCATGGAAGCATACCACTAAAATACCAAGTATCATTTTCAAGAGGACTATCTAGTCTTGATATTATTTCTAGTGCTTTTGATATTTTTATGATTTAGGTGTAAATCAAGATAAGGCTGCCTCATTAATTGAGAATTTCTTAATTTATTTCTTACTATTAGGTTATTTTTTATTATAGGAATTTTTTTTTTGAAGGGGCCCCAAAACCCTTTACAAGATAAGTTGTTGCTTCATCATATAATCAAAAACAAAACAAGCAGCCAAAAAGCAACCAAAAACCAATACACAAATAGCCAGAAAAAGGCACAAAAAGAAAAAACACACTAGAGATTTTTAAGAATATCCACTACTTCAAGATCACTATCAATAATTTTTTTATGGACATTCATGACTTCCACCACTTAATTAGTAGGAATACCAGCCTTTGCATTAAGTTTGGTCTTGTTGCGAGTATGAGTAGAAGGCCCTGTATCACTAGTTTTTTTTTGTTGCACACCACCATCAGCCACCATGTATTTAGTTCCAGAGTTGTCCCCTAGCCTATCCTTCTTATTCGAAAACACAATCCCTCAACCTCATTGAACATGGCATGTTTATTGACCTCCACAACCTTCTCCAACTTGCCATCAATAGCAACAAACTTTTTCTTGTAGGCATTCTTCATGTTGAGCATTTCATCAACAACCATCTTGAGAGTATCAAAAATTTGATTGACCTCTAACTGCACCTTGTTGATTTGAGAGCCTACATATTTGGCCCCTTAGAAGAGGATGCCTCATCATTATTATTACACATAGATCTAACCAAAACATTAGAGGAATTCATCTCATGAAAAACCCACTTAAAAAGCTTAAACAAGGAGAGAGAGCTCTCTTTAACCAGATCGAGATAATCAAGCATAATCTCCCTCCTAAAATGAAAACCATTTTTGTCCATAGCATAATCTTCCTCGAAGTCACTGCTAGTCAAAAAATTCTTCTTGGTCACCTTCCCTTTTTAAGCAGAGACCACAACACCTTTATCCAAATTTTGCTCCGACACCTGGTTCTCAACATCTGACAAATTGCCAACAAGATCCTGCTGTTCATCCCTTTCCAAAATCACAAGATTTTTTTTCCTTTTCTGCCCCTCTTTATGCTGCACATTAGGAATAGGGGAGACCCCAAGCTGACACTTTTTAACCAAATCCTCCTTGCACAAGTTATCCAACGCAATACCCTTCATCTTTTTTCCACTCGACCCCTTCAGAGGGTTAGATATTTGGTTGGGCTGATCCACCTCAACCTCATCTCCCATTTCATACTCATTTTCCCTTAAGGAAATGGAAGTTTGATTCTTCTTTCTTTTCTTTCCTTTAACCTTCCATTGTTTTCCACCCGACCCCTTCACAGATTTTGACTTTTGGTAGGACTGCATAATTCCTTCCTCGTCACCAATGATATACTCATCATCCTTAGAGGAAACAAGGGATTGGTTCTTTTTTCTCTTCTTACCATCTGAGACAAAAAGAGAATTTGACTCACCCTCCAAGGAAGCATCTAACCCATGGGAGTAGCCTTCATCCTCAGAATCCTCCTCACACCCTATCACATATTCAAGATTCTTCTTTTTTCTCCCAACATTAGAAATATTAGGCTGAGCAGGGAGAATAAAAGCCTTGACATACTCAGAAATCAACACAATAAGACCTTCATGGAGGATATGGTTTTTGGGATTGCATCTATGATCCCTTATACCAGTTTCTAGAGAGACCAAAAGATAGTAATGGAATGAAACTCTCTTCTTATGCCTAAAATGGTTCAGCAAGACAATATGATTCCCAAAAACAATAGAAAAGCGGTCATCCAAAGTAAAATACCTCATTATCTCGTCAACAACATCTCTCCAAATTTCCTTGAGAGAAGAACAAAGATAGCCTCTACATTTTCCTTTTCTAGCTTCCTCCCTCATTGTATTTGAAGAAAGCATCCATAACCGAACCAGACTCATTCTTATCTCTATAATTATTTTTCCCATCAATCGTTAAGCCTATAATTTCAGCAATGAGGTCCTCAGTGATTGTAAACTCCTTTCCCTCAATTTCCAGCACCCTGTTATGCCAACCATCAAGAAAATCTTGTGAGTTCTTCACATTGAACCCATGCAACTTTTCCATGTATGGGGTGACTCCCCTAGCTTCCAAAAATTCCCACACCATCTTGTTAGCCTTCATAGTGTCACAAGATTTGGGATATGTTCTATTTCAGCTACCCCCCATAGTTGTAGTAGGGAAAAACCCCAACAAAAAGAAGAATTTGTCAAAGAGCTGAAGAAACTTAGAAATCTTGCAATGGAAAAAAGGAAACCTCAAGAAAACAAAGGCTCTTTGGATACCCACAATCTATGTGGATTGGACAAGATGTCAGAGAGGAATAATGAGAAAAGGAGGCCTAGTCATCTATGCCACCACACCATACCACCTGACCTTTCCAGTAAGCGGATTACACCTCAGAATAAGCTTCCACATAAGGAACATGTGACAACACACCATCATTAAAATATCACCTTTCAACACCTTTGAGATTCATAATGAATAATTGAGTGAGCCTCCAAGGGAAGGTCATGTTCTCCCCATTCCATTGAATCATTCACCCCATAATTGGTGAAAAAATCAGCTAGCCTATTTCCTTCTTTGTAAACATGTGAGATATGACATTGATCAAAGGATTTCATAATATTTATAGCATCATTAATGAGTGCCTCCACTGTCCACGAAGGATGAGACAACTTCCTAAGGTGATTAATGGTGTTGAGGGAATCACCCTCAAGCTACACCTTATCAAATCATCTAGATTGAGCTAACCTTAAACCATGATAGACTATTAGGTTGTTATTACTCTACAAGTAGCTCTTTTATATTTATCCTTACTAGTCTTTCCAATTGAGTGCATTAATATGACTTTCAACAATAATTTTTTTCAATCAAATATTTTTTTTACCCAAATATTTGATTTCTTTAGTAAAGGTATTATTTTGTACATATTTAGTAATTGTAAAATGAATCCAACAATTGAATGATTCATGATGGACTATTTTATTCAAGAATTCCCATTATGTTCTCATCAATTTTAAGTAACCATTTTAGGGTTCTTGGATTTTTTACAATTTAATTAGGATCATTAGAAATTGATGAATGTGGGACTTAATTTTCTTCTTCATAAAGGTCCTTTTTTATTATGTAATTTGGATATGTACTAATTTTCCTTGTTTCATGTGTGTCAACAATTTCATCAATGTTATGAACAATTGGACTATGGAGTGCAATTTCAATGTCATGTGGTTCATATCCATAATCTTGAAGAATATGTATGAAATTATTCTTCTTCTTTGACTATGATGTTACTCTTACCAATAGGTGTTCATAAAATTTTACAACATTTTCAATTTCATGTTCAACCTTTTCATTTTTAATATCATAGTCAATTTCATTTTTTTCAAATATTTTATTATATTCAACATTAGAAACTTCAAATCGAATATCATGTAACGGTAAATAAGAACCTTCACCTTCAAAAATATCCACAATATATTTTCTTCTAATCCTCTTCCTTGGTCTATCTTTTTCCCTAATTTCTTCCATTTCCTCTAGTTGAAGTTTCCTCTTCCTTTTTTCTTTATAATAACTATTTTTTTTAATTAGGGGTAAAAAATGGGTTTTGATGGGGCCCGAAACCTAGTACATAACGGTTTTGAAGGGAATTGTCAACCTACCAAAGAAGAGAAAGTTGCTTTAAAATATGAATCACATACCAACAACAACCCCTAAAAGATTAACTTGACTACATAGGCTACAAAAGACAAACAAGCATGGGCTCTAAGCCCGATTGCAACCTGGTTTTGTCTGGGACTAGAAAAACCTTTGAAAAACTTAAAAATCACCTGAAGCAGCCAGGCGTCAGCAAACCAACCTTTCAGATCACTCAAATCTGAGCCCAAAAGAATAGAGATCATTGTGGTGTAAACCACCTACAAGAAATCAACATCCGTACAACACAAACTCACTTGGTAACAGGACACCAACTCTATCTCCACCTCTAAAGGAGTGAGCTCCCCTCTATTGGAGAGGATGATATAGTCAACTAAACCACCATAGCCAGAAATCATCAACACCCTCAACCTCCACTTCCATAGGAGGACCGTCCAAATCAATAGCAACAATTGAGGGAGGTCCACCTCCATAGGACTTAAGGGGAAAGCCAACATAGTATCCAAGCGAGTGACCATAGCATCCTTCAAAAAGCATTGCACTAGGAACCAAACCATCTGGGGTCTATGATTAAAATTGGAGAACCACCCAAAAAAGAGAACAAGGCCAAAAGAGCCTAGAGCATGTACCACAGCTAGGTAAACCTTCAACAATGACCTAAAGCCTGAATGAACCAACTCCATCACCACCTTAAAAAGAATAGAAAATCCTTCTAAAGAAGGCATGATAGAAGCAACCCTAACCAAAGACAACAACTAAGGAAATGAAAAAAGAATGACACTCAACCCAGCCAAAAGCACCCCATTAAAAACAAGGGAAAGGACACAACCAACGACCCAATAGAGGACCTAGAAACTAGACATAAAGGAATTCCCCAAGCAAGAGAGCAAACACAAGAAAGAAAGGGCTGCAAGCCATGAAGGAATTCAAAGAGCATATCTAGGCATGGGGGACTAGAGAACAGGGTGAAGGGCAAGAGTGAAAAACCATGAAGCAGACTATCCAATCCTACAAAGTCTAAAAGAATGCAAACTCTCACCATAAACAACCCCATCATAGTCCACCCACATGCCACACCCAACACCAAGAAAACCACAAGAAATCCACAAGGGCATCCAAAGAGCAGAGCTAGGCTTGGGAAACCAAAAACCAGAGAGAGGGGCAGGAGAGCAAAACCATGAAGAACACCTTTATAATAACTATTGTTGCATATTATACAAACAAAAATAATTACCCTAATGATTGATATAATCAAATTTTGTGTTCACAAGTGTACAAAAGCATAATTTTATCTATAATTTATATAAATCATAGGTTTCTTGAGAAAAGAGAAATTATGGGGGCCATTGCTAGGCCCAAAAAAATATTTTTTTTGTTATTCATCATGACCAAAATGGATACCTATTATGTAAAAAAAATATTTGTTATATAAAAATGAATATCCATTTTGCAATAATGGATATTCATTATGTAACACATAAAATGAATAAAAAAACCTTTAAAAAATGGATATCCATTATTTTGAAACATATATTTGTTAATAATGGATATCTATTAGCTACAAATATCCATTTTTTGACATAAAATTGTTGCCTTCGTATTTTACTCAAGAATGCAATGGATTTAGGCTTGGGATTTTTCATCCTAAGGGGTCAATTAGTCTAATGTGTTTAGATGTTTCATCATATTTTTACGACTTCACCCTTCATGTTGAAGACCTTTTTTCTAACTTTGATTAAGCAAAAATAGTTTATTAAAAAAATTGCCAATATTCTAAAAATATAAGATATGTTTGATTATAAATTAAGTAGGTAATTATTAATGACTTCTACATGTACTATATCTAAAGTCTTGATTGATAGAATAATATAAAAAATATCCCTAACTTTCAAACCTTTTCACCTTTTTTAAATTTGAAAGATGTTTCACACTCTATGCTTTATTAACCATAGGTTTAAAAAAGTGAATTTCATATTTTTTTACTAAGTTAGGTTGGCCAAAAAATTAGTTTTTAATATTTTAAAAAATTCATATTAAAATATTCATAATTAATTATTTGCTTACAAAAAAAATCAAAAACATATGCATCACATATGAGCATTTGCCCTTATATTTAAAGATTCACTTTTTTTGCTCATACTTAGGTTGGATGGAATGCCACCTACTTTTCTTTTTGAAAATTATATTAGTACTTCATTAAAATTTTAAAATTTTATCAAATATTTTAAAAGTAGCTAGAAACTACATTCAATTTTTTACAAATTCTATTCCCACATATTTTTCAAATTGTGTTAATAAACCATTTAAATTTTCATGTGAAGTTTCATAAGTTTGTTTTTTAGTATTTTCATCACCACTTAGAGGTATTGTTTAGCCCATTATGATCTTGAACTCACCCTCTTATCCTATATTACAATAAGATAAGAAGCATACAATGCAACATGCATGTTTGAATCCAATATCGAATCAGGTTAAATCATTTATAGTACCGATACCCTTTATGTGGTTGGTTTACAATCACTCCAATTTGGAGGTTTTGATAAACTTGAAAAGAGGACTCGAATGTCCTTAAAACACTTGCAAGATAATAAAACAATGAAATAAATGACTTGTGAAACCTTTTTCCAAATTTTATCATGCAATCTAATTGAGAGAGGTGAACAGATGGTTGCGCTGCAGGTCTAGAGGGTACGTGTAGGCTATTGATAGGTGAGGTCGAGAGTCTCCCTCTCGGTGGCTTGTGCTAGGGTGATTATTCTCTCATCTTTTTTCCCTTTCTTGGGCCCTTTGCATCTATCGGTGTTTTCCTTTGGCATGTGGGTGTGGTGGGGGTTTTTGCTAGCTATGTGGGGGATTTTTTACACTGCTTTTTATTTTGTTTGGTTTGCATGTGCTGTAGGGGAGTCTTGGTGGTGTGGAAAGGTGTTTGGGTGGTGTGATCGGTATAAGGTTTGGAATTTGGTTTTTTTTTATAGCTTTCTCTCTTTGTTCATCATTTTTTCTATATGTTAGGTCATTTCTCCAAGGGTTTTGAGAAAATGTCTTCCACAGATTTTTTGATGGGATTTGATCCATCCCCATCAATCCATTTCAAAGTGGTGAACTTCTTAAAAAAAACTCTTAACAAAGGAGGCCCATCATAGATCGATGGTCCTCGAGCCTCGAAGGTGAATGGTTGTTTGGAAAGGAGCCTTACTTGCTTGATTTTAGCTATTCAACTAGACTCAATGGTTGATGATATTAACTATTTGTGCAAGCATACCTTAATTTGCAATTTTATGGTGATTCAGGTCTCCCTCCCTTTTTTGGAATCATGGGCTCACTAGACTTGGAACCTAGAGGGAGATATGGAGGTAATCCAAGTAGCCAATAACTATTTCATGGTTTTGTTCTCTTGCATGATAGATCAAAACAATGCTTATGAAGGAGGTCCCTATTTTTCCAATCACATGGGGTTGTTTATCAAACCATAGCATATAGGATTTAATCCTATGGAGGAGCTTCCTTCAAGAATCCTAGTTTGGGTGAGGCTTCTTTGGCTACCTCTAGATTTCTATAGAAACAATATCTTGCACATGATCACTTTGTTGCTTGGTAAATTGCTTGGTCCATCTCAGAAAACACTAGACAAAAAGGTAATCTCCTCTTCTCATTTTTGTTTTGAAATTAATTTAAATAACCCTTTGCCAAAATCTATGTAAATCTAGATTGGATCTACTTCGTGGATTCAACAATTAGACTATGAGGCTCTCCCTTTTCCCTACCAAATCTATCATGAGTATGGGCACTTACAAATAAATTTTCCTAAAATAATCTCATCAAGGGCTCCTACTAATGGTTCTTCATCCAAATTGGCTTCACATCAACAACCTCAGAAAGATAAAGGAAAAGCCCCTATGCCACAGGGGGAGATTGATAAGGAAGGTTCCATCCCTGTTATATACATTGCAACAAGGGGAGAGGACTAAATATATCCCTCAAGGACAAACAGGGTGATGTTACTTATAACCAATTTAAGGCTTTGGAAGATATTGTTCAATATGAAGTAAAGCCAAGTAGTCTGATTCCTAAACTAGACCATTTGGAGATGGAACAATTGAGCTCCAAAGAGGGTGATATGAATAATTCTTTGCTGATGGAGTGAATTGATTCAAAAATGGATACACATAAAATTTAGGAGGTCCCTAGAGAGTCTCTTCCTTATGGGAAGGATAAATTGGACAAAGAAAGGGAATTGGCCTTGATTGAGTAGGCTCTGGAGGTTGAGCCTCACATTCTTGTTAAAAAGAAACAAAGAAGTGCCTAATTTGAGGCTAGAGAAAAAGAGCTTCAAAAAGGAATTACAGAAAAATCTTACAAGTTGGGTAGGAAGAAAGATCAAGACAAGATGAAACTAATGGGGGATAATTTTTTGGAGTCAAGATCAGTTAAAACTATTGAATCCCATTTCTCTAGCTCTCTTAAATGATAGTTCTTTCCTATAATGCAAGGGGCTTGAACAACATCCCTAGACAAAAGGTTGTTTGAGATCTAATTAGGTTTCATTCTGTAGATGTCATTTCCATTCAAGAATCTAATTTATCTATGGATGGTATGTTTAGCATTGCTTCCAAGTTGTGGTGGTGTGGTCAATGGTAGTGCTGGTGGTATTGTCTGCCTCTAGAACCTATGAAATATTTCTCCTTTGTGGTGGATTTTTGGAAAAATCTCCTTATTCATGGTTGCCTTGAGTTGAGATTGGGGAAGTATTATTATTCACTAATTTCTATGCTCCAACAGATCTTCCAGGTAAATTTCATCTTTGGTACTATCTTGGATTTTGGCTAGCGATTTTAATGTTATCATCAACTTGGATGAAATGAAGGGGGTGTAGATAATCTTGAGTCATCCTCACTCCTTTTAGAGAGAATATTGCTTCTCTAAACTTGATAAATATAAATCCAGGGAATGACTTGTTTACTTGGAGCAACAAGAGATGTGGTGAAGGCTATATTTTTGAAAGATTAGATAGATTTTTGGTCTTTAGTTACTGGGTTGGAAAATTTTTGATTACCAGCTTAGAAATTCTAGAATGGAGAGGATCATATCACTATTAGAGTAATCATACATTAGCTAATAATTAATTAATCTTTAATTGATTATTAGTCTTTTTTATTTTGATGCACTTAAGTTAAACTTAGGAGTGATTTTTAATGTTAATTGAAGTGACCTATTATTAGATCATTATATCTCATTGCATGAGATGTTGACACTTGTCATGATCTAATCCCTTTTATCATTTAGGGTTGCTCCTATTTAACACTCAATCCTCATTATATTATTCAACTCTTGAGATCTCCTCTTTTTAGCTCTTGAGGTTTATTTTGTAATTTTTTTCTTGTTGAGGAATAACATATTAGTTTTGGAGATCTCTTGCATGGAAGGTGTTTGTGTTCATTATTTGATCTTGTGTCATGTGTTTATTCACAATTCTAACATGGTATCACAGTTTAGATTCAATGAACCCCTTCTCGATTTATGAGATTTTTCTTCAACAAGGGTTATAGGGCTTCATATCTAGAATCTCTATTGCTTTTTTTGAAAATTTTGGAGTTGGATGATTTTTACATGCATTTTGAGTAAAAAAGAACTGCATTGTTGCGTTTAGGAGGCCGATTTGATGAATTTTGACTATAAATTTTCCCATATTCCTTGTTAGAAGCTTCTAGGGCAATTTTTTTTGCACAGGGGTTGTACAACCTTGTGCACGCAGTTCAGAAAAATAAATAAAAAGCAACGATTTTTTTTTAATTTTTGGGGTTTTTTTAAATCTATTTTTTTCAAAAAAAAAAAAAAATTTATTATGCAGGGCACTTTTTAGGGTACCCACATGGTACCTTCTCCCGTAGGTCCCTATGGGCCCCCTGTACTCATAGTCGGCATACTATAAGTCATCGATGACCTTATAAGCCATCTAGCGGTCTTATTAGTACCGCCTGAAGACTTTTTTGCCACTTAATTTTTTCGAGACATTATGATCTCTTTGTCGATGACTGTGCATTTTTCTGATGAAATCTTCTAAATATTCAAGTGATTATTCCATCTCCCAACAACAACATATTTCTAGGCTGCAAGAATATTTCATCAATTTTTTTGCACAACAAGGGACTAGATTTTTTACTAGTGTAGGGAATATTCCTTGAATATTCCATTGACATCAACATGATGTCATGTTGATTTCATCAGTATGGAAAATTAGCACGGCCCCTTTCAAACCCTCTTTGTGTCCTAAAGGAGTTATTTTTTTCTTTTGTCCATAACTTGGGCATTCAATATTGAAATTTGGTGAACGAGATATCATCGAAAAGCAAGTTCCACGTAATTTCCAATTGTGTGGGTCTCATCACCTGATTTTTCCTCTAGTGCATTCTATAATCTGTTGAATTCAGAGGTGTTGTTTTCACTCTTGAGCTCATAACTTTGACCCATTTCGTGATTCCAATGGTGTTGGGATGATCTTTCAAAGATATTTTTTGTATTATATATAAGGAGAACAACAAGATACATATTTTTGGGGAGTAGTGCTACTACTTACCCATACATTATTGAAAAAATTACATTAGCATATTATTACAATATCATAATTGAAAGCTATCATCTAGTACTAGAGGGGTCTGCTAGACATTTTCTCCATACCAAAAACTGTCCCATATTTTTGATAACCATTCTGAAGCTTGCACCTACTATACCATGTTGTTGTCCATAGAAAACAATCCATCCTTTAGGAAAAAGGTGTCCACTATCCCAAAAACCTTGTTGTCCCATATTTCTACTAACCATTCTGAAGCTTGCACCTACTATACCAAGTGGTTGTCCATAAAAACCAATCCATATTTTAGGGAAAAAGTATCCACTGTCCCAAAAACCTTGTCGTCCAAAACCTTGCTATCAAAATCCTCTTGTCAAGTGGTTGATCTCTCATTCCCATCTAGGTGTTTCATCCCAAGGAGTGCCTCAGTTGTCTCAATATCTTCTCTGGTGAATTCCTTAGGTCTAAGAAGGGGTGGAGGGTCCTCCTTATGTGCTTCTTTAGTCACTTTATCGTTGAAGTATTTCTAAAAAATCTCCAAAGCCTATAAGAAATTTTATGTACTTGGCTGCCATGTTTTCCATGTATGCCCCAACCTAACTTCTTGTAACCTGATCTGAATGATGCCATCCTCTAATATCTTGAGGAACTTGAATTTTGACACTTTTGCTATCATGGTGACCTACAAGGCAATGCTATATAAGGTGAGTCTTCTTGAAGACTCAGTAAGTGCCCTCATTTTCCCATTAAATCTTTCATCATTCTGAGCTTTTCAAATATACCACAAAATTTTAGTAGATACACAAAACCAAAACAAAGATTGTTCTTTACCAAAATTATTGCTTCTGAATAAAATAACCCTATCCAATCTTATTTTACCATCCTTGGTCCATATATCTAGCTTATTAAATAAAAAATTCCACATTTCTTTTGCAAATAAACAATAAAAAAAGATATGATAAACTATTTCTGAAACCTTGCACATTCTACAAATTTCAATGTCAATATAACTTATCTTGTAAGGTATCCTGTGAAATATCAAAAGCCATCTGAAGTAGGCCTTCTTTGGTTCAATTGTTCTGACCTAGTTGTTTGAGAGGATTTTGGTCCATTCATCATTGTTTAACTTTCCACTTATTATTCAAGTACTCAAAGGTCCCTTGCTACTTAGTGAGAGTTCTATAGATTTTTTTTGTATTTAATTCGGTGATATTGGTTCCATTTACCCACTAAAACTCATTATACTACTCAATTTTTCCTCTAGTGTTTATCGGCCAATTCATACCACCACAATATTCTCTTATGATGGAGCAGGTCCTCTAATGAGTATCAAGGATAAGAAATTCATTCTTCAGTTGGTTCCATTCTTTTAGCTCTCCATCCTTCGGGATATCTAAGAAGCTTTTTATGCCTTTGCTATTCCAAATCTTAGCTGAGCAACCCTACAAGAGCGCCAAAGGCTTCTCTTTATGCTTAAGGTTCCACAAAATGGACCTATAGGAGTATAGAGTGTTACCCTAGTAGAATTGAGTGTTATAGATAAACTTTTTGACCTACTCCCATGCCTTCCAAATGCTCCTAAACACCACTGAGCCTTTCGGGGAAATAGAATAGTGACAACTAAGAAGGTCATTGAGGGGGAGATCTTTCCATTTCTTACTATTTTTGGGAGTTTCCCTTTGAATATTATTTCTAATCAACACTTTCCATGGTTCATTACCAATTAGGCATTTGAAAATCCACTTGCAACCAATGCTATGCCATGGAAATTTAGGTCTTTTTGACCAAGTCTACCTTCTGCTTTGCTTACATAGCACCAACCCCAATTGATTGCATGCCTTTTCTTCTTAATCTTTCCATCAGACCAAAGAAAGCTACAAATCTTTTTTTGTATCTCTTCCACTTGATAGCTGCTAAACAACCACATTGAGGCAAAGTAGAGACTGTGAGATGAAAGGATTTTCTGAAAAATTTGGATTCTCCCAGCTAATGAGAGATACTGCCTATTCCATTTCTCTATTTTTTTCTCAATCTTGCTTCTAATTCCATATCTCTTTTAGATTAGGACAAACTACAAATGGTATTCCCAAATACCTTACCTGCTTGTGCGGTCCTCCCCATTGAATTCCCAGCTTATTTTCCCACTCTGGAGGTTTTTCTTACCACCCAAGGAGAATATATTTTGAAAGGGAGACCTTTTCCCCTGAGGAATCACATAAAATATTGAGTTTTCTCATCAAATTGGAAACATTTGCTTCCTCCAAAAATGGGAATAAAGATGTATCATCAAAAAACTACACATTCAATAACTCTTTCTTGTAAGGAAGTGTAATACCTCTAACCTTTGGTGAGTGAACAATGGATCTAAGTACATAGTAGAGGGCATCAGAAGAAATCAAAAACAAGGCAGGGGCCTGAGGATAGCCTTGTCTGATTGACCTTTTTAGAGTGAACTCCTCTGTTAGGGATCCATTCACTTCCACCTGGACCACAACATCTCTAAACAAGGTGGATACCATGCTATAGTTGAGATACTTTAGAAGTTCTTAGAGTACATGGACCTATATTTATGAATTTTTAGTTGTGTTTTTTCCAAGTGCTTTTGAGAAAATTTGAGAAATAATGAAGGCAGTGTTGAAGTATGTGTTCTGAGTGTGCTCTGGTATTGTGCTCTACATTTCTCTTGTGTTGATTCTATGCCTATGTGGATTTTTATTTGTGTTCATGAGATTCAATGGATAATATATCCCAATTTTTAGCTTCTAGTTCGATGGAGAGTGAAAGATGTGCTCACCGGTGTGTGAACTGGTTTGGCAGAACTATTTGTTTGTGACTAGGAGAAATGTTTTGGCTCTGCAGTCTTCTAATATTTGGTCTTGCAGATCTAGGAGATAATTCATTTTGATGGTTTCTATGTTCTAACAAATGTGCTTGTATTTTGGCACTCTGGAAGACCTGCTCCAGAGCTCCTGAGTGTTGCTAGTTGGTTCGGTTGGACTGTTGAAGATTTTTTTGTGAATAAAGTTTGTTGAAGTTGTTGCAGATGTACCTAAAGTGTTCTCGAAGATGGAAAAATGTTATGTGAAGCATGTTGTGTGATCTATGTGTGATCATCTTGTTGGAGATGCACGTACTTCAAAGATCATTGGTGTTTTCATTAGGTTTGGTCGACCTGGTGTCTACACGTTACATTAAGTTTTTGTATCAAATTAAGGAAGTGTGTGTTCAATCCAAGATGTTGTTTGGTTCCTAATTAAATATGTAATTGGTCCTCTCTTATTCTTATCCACCGCGGGAATGTTGAGTAGCCAACCTAATTTGAATTTGTAATTTTCAATTGTATAATCGACCTTGGAGAATGTTTCTAAGGTTGAAGATGGTATAAAAGTGAATCAAGTTGATGCGAATTGATCATCCATCATCCATGAATAGAGAAAGAAAGAGAAGTGTGTGAATAAGTGTGAAAATTAGAGTGTGCAAGAGTGAATTGAAGCAATAGTACTTTATTGTGTTAGATTCCTAAAAGCAGTGAGTTGATGGTGTCTACAATCTTTTGATCAAGCTACAAATGTGTGGAACCCTTGTGGTGGATCTTTATTTCCCTTTTTCATTTTTTGTAGGCAATGAACCTCTTTCTAGATAGTGAGTCCTTTGAAAGGAGTGAGCCCTTCTATTTGGGCAGTGAGCCCTCTAACAGTGATCCTTTGTATCCCTTATTGCATTATTACTATATTTTGAGCTAATCCTCATCATTTTTTTCCTCATTGGGTTTTCCACATAAATTTGGTGTCCTTGGTGTCTGTTTTATATTATTTGCATTTCATGTTCACACTTAATAACATATTGAAGTTAAAGTGGAATTGATTAAGGTTAGAAGTGAAGTGATATGATACAACTGATTTAGCCCCCTCTTAGTTGTCTTGTGCATTTCAACAATTGGTATCGGAGCTCTGGTTCCTCGGTGAAAATCTTAACCTCTTGAGGTAGATCAAATGGTGCACAAGTTGCAGATCCCTATTTTTGATGGAGTTGATTATAGTGTCTAGAAAGAACAAATGAGAGGTTATCTGGTTTCTCTTGGTTTCAAGACCTGGAAATTTGTGGAGATAGAGTATGCTATACCATAGGATGGTCCTTCCTCTGTTGATGAGATTGCATGTTATGAGGAGAATGAAAAGGAAAGGTATGCTATCTTTAGTGCTCTATCTAAAAATGAAAGAACAAAAGTTATTTCTCTGGCTACTGCTCATGAAGTATGGAAAAAATTGAAAGACATTTATGAAGGAAATGATAGAGTAAAGTTATAAAGGAAACTAACTACTAAGCAAAAATTTGAGAACCTGAGAATGGAAGAAGGTGAATATATTGCAAGCTATTATCAGAGAGTTGAACTTATAGCAACTGAAATCAAGAATCAAGGTGGGACCATGTTAGATGAAGATATAATTGAGAAGATCTTGATGACCCTACCAGATAATTATAGTGACAAAGTATCTGCCATTGAAGAATCATATGATCCAAAAACATTTACTAAGGAGCATCTATTCGGTGTCTTGACTGCATTCGAGATGAGAAAATTTGCAAGAGAGAAGGAGAAAACTGAAACAACCTTTAAAGCAATGAAGATAGGAGATGACTCAAATGACAATGATTCAAAAGATTTGGAAGCAAATTTCACAAGGAGATTGATGAAAGATACGGGTAAATACAAAGGTAAGTTTCCCTTGAAGTGTTTCAGTTGTGGAAATATTGGTCATTATGCATCAAGATGTCCTAATAGAGCTACACAAAAGAAAAAAAAGGATAATAACAATAATCACAAATATAAAAAGGATAGGAAGTTCAAGAAATTGTATTATATCAAAGAAGATGTAGGAATTTCTGATGATGAATCTGACTTTGAGGAGGATAAAGATGAATGCTTATTTCTAGCCCTAGAAAATAAAGTTGTATCTACTAACCATGGAAGATGTGCAAAGGAATTTGGTCCAAAGAGCAAGAAGGATGAAACAAAAGGTACTCTGGTGACTGCTTTTCATGCTAGATAGGATGAAGAATTTTTAGTAATTGATAATGGGTTTTCAAATAATATGACTGGAGATAAGAGTAATTTCACTAAACTTAAAAAATATGATGGAGGAATAGTTATTTTTGGAGATGACTTTGGTGCTAAGATTGTTGGTAAAGGAACAATTAGTTTTGATGGGAAACATAATAGAAATAATGTCTATTATGTTAAGGGTTTAAGACATAATCTCTTAAGTGTTGGATAAATTTGCAACAAATGTTTTAAGCTTGTGTTTCAGGATAACACTTGTGAGATCAAAAAAGGATCTAGAATTGTGGTAGAAGTTGGAAGAAGAACTCATGGAAACACCTATCAGCTTAAAGGAGGTTACAGACAATGGTTTTTTCTCAGATTAATGAGAGTTGTCTTTGGTACCGAAGGATGGGACATGCAAATTTTGATAATCTAATCAGGATCAGTTCTAGGGAAGTTGTCAGAGATATGCCTAGAATCACAAAGCCTTCAAATTCAATTTACAGAAGTTTCTAGTTAGGAAAAAAAACAAGAAACAATTTTAAAGTAAAGGAACAACCATCTACCAGAATGTTGGAATTAATTCATACAGACCTTTGTGGTCCTAAAAGAATAGGAAGCCTTAATGGTGATAGGTAATTTATGCTCTTAATTGATGATTACTCTAGAATGACATGGGTTACATTTCTTAGAGAGAAATCTCAAGCTCTTGATAGATTCAAGGTATTTAAGGAAAGAGTAGAAAATGAGGAATACCTAAAAATCAAATGCTGTCTAATAGAGGTGGAGAATTTACGTCTGGTGAGTTTAATGCATTTTGTGAAGAACATGGCATAAAGAGACATTATTTTTCTCCTAGAACCCCTCAGCATAATAGATTTGTGGAAATGAAGAACCATACTATTCAAGAGGCAATTAGAACTATGATGAAAGAAACAAATTTTCCTGATGTGTATTGGAGAGAAGCAATTCTTAATAGAGTTCAAATCAGAGGTAATAACAGTAAGACTCCTACTGTTAAATACTTTAAAGTATTTGGAAGTAGATATTACATTAGAAGAGATGATGCAAATATTGGAAATTTTGATGGTAGATGTGATGAAGGAATATTTCTTGGATATTCAAATAACAAGAAGGCATATAGATGCTTTAATAAAAGACTGAGGAAAATAATTGAAAGTGCTAATGTAAAGGTTGATGAAGCTATGTATAGACCTATGGAAATAAATGAAGTTGAACCTAATGATCCTATCTATGGACAAGTACAAGAAGAGGAAAAGGAAGAGAAAGAACAAAATGATGAAGAAGAGATTCCAGAACCTCCACCTAAGACTCCTAAATATGTACAAAGAAATCATCTAGAGGAATAGATAATTGGAGACATAAATGAAGGAGTGAAGAAAAGAAGCAAAGTGGTTGAGGTAAAATTGTGTTTAATTTCTAAGATAGAACCTAAGACTATGAGTGAAGCATGCAAAAATGAAATATGGGTTAGAGCAATGAAAGAGGAACTACAACATATAGAGAAGAATGAGACATGGGAACTAGTTACCAGCTCTGCAAACAAGAATGTAATTGGTTCAAAATGGGTATTTAGAAATAAGCTGAATAAAGATGGTGAAGTGGTAAGGAATAAAGAAAGACGTGTATGCAAAGGATATTCATAGTTTAAAGGAATAGATTTTGAAGAAAAAATTTCACCTATAGCAAGAATGGAGGCCATTCAAATTTTCTTGGCATTTTCAGCTCATAAAGAATTCAAAGTGTATCAGATAGATGTCAAGTCTCCATTTCCGAATGGAGAACTAGAAGAAGTATATATGGGGCAACCAGAAGGTTTTCAGCTGTCAGAGAAACCAAACATGGTTTGTAAGTTGAAGAAGGCATTATATGGACTTAAATAGGCTCCCAGAGCTTAGTATGCTAGATTGGATAGATACTTGACAAAGCAAGGATTCAACAAAGGTTCCGCAAAAAAAAATCTTTACTTCAAGGTTGAGAAAAATAAAATATTGATAGTTGTGGTATATGTTGATGACATCATCTTTGGTGGAAATGAAGGTATGTGTAAAAAAAATTCTGAAGAGATGCAAAAAGAATTTGAAATGTCTATGATTGCTGAGTTGAATTTCTTTCTTAGAATTCAAGTAAATCAAACTGACAAAGGAATATTCATTTCACAATCTAAGTATGTTAAGGAATTGTTAAAGAAGTTTGGAATGGATGACTACAAACCAGTCTGTACCCCTATGGTAACCGGATGCAAGCTGAGTAAGGATGATGAATATGCTAAAGTTGATCAGAGCATGTACAGATCCATGATTGGTGGACATTTGTATCTTACTGCTACTAGACTGGACATCATGCATGCATTATGTTTAGTTGCAAGATTTCAAGTAGAACCTAAGGAAGCACACGTTACAGTTGTGAAGAGGATATTCCGATATCTTAAGGAAAATCTAGACTATGGACTATGGTATCTGAAGGAAAATGATTTCACATTGAATGCCTACACTGATGTAGATTGGGTTGGTTGTGTATATGATTGAAAGAGTACAAGTGGTGGTGCATTCTTCCTTGAGGAAGATTAGTTTCATGGTTGAGTAAGAAAAAAGATTTAGTTTCTTTATCCACTACAAAAGAAAAGTATATTGCAGCAACATCCTATTGTACATAGGCAATTTGGATGAAGCAAACCTTGAATGAAATAGATGTGGTGAGTGATGAACCTATCTCTATATTTTGTGACAATACAAGTGTTATAAACATTTCGAAGAATCTAGTGGTGCATTCTAGAACAAAGCACATATCTATCAAATATCACATCTTGAGGGAGAAGGTATTGAAGAATGAATTTAGACTTGAATATGTACCTACCAAGGAAAAAATTGCTAACATATTCACTAAGGCCCTTCCAAAGGATACTTTTGAGTATCTCAAGGGGAAGTTAGGGGTTACTGCCCCTCCTTCTTTGAACTAAGTGGACATGGAGGTGCATCAGTCTAGTGGATTCACACACTCTTGATCCAGATTGATGATTGAGATCTACTCCTCAGGGGGAGTAGAGAAGTGCATTGTTGTAGTATGTGATGTGGGTTTACTCCTAAGAGGGAGTGGCCAAAGCTTTTTATGGCAAGAGTTTTTATGCAGAATTTTCTTTGCCATTGATGCAAAAGGAGGAGAGAATCATGTGAAAATTTTATGCTTGTGTAGGTTGTCATCTTTGAAGATCATGCATGCTATCTTTGATGGTTTTTCATATCATTTTTTGCCATCAATGACAAAGGGGGAGATTGTTGCAAGTATGGATGTGTTTGGTGGTGTTATCATTAATGTTGTCATTGATGTCAACACAGTTTAGGTTGATTGTAGATGGTACTTGTATAGTTGAGATACTGTAGAAGTGCTTAGAGTACATGGAGCTATATTTATGAGGTTGTAGTTGTGTTTTTACCAAGTTCTTTTGAGAAAATTTGAGAAATAATGAAGGCAGTGTTGAAGTATTTGTTTTAAGTGTGTTTCGGTATTGTGATCTACATTTCTCCTATGTTGATTATATGCATGTGTAGATTTTTAGTTATGTTCATGAGCTTCAATGGATAATATATCCCAAGTTTTAGCTTTCGGTTTGATGGAGAGTGAAAGATGTCTTCACTGATGTGTGAACTGGTTTGGTTGAACTATTTATTTGTGACTGGGAGAAATGTTTTGGCTTTGTAGTCTTCTGATATTTGGTTTTAGATCTTGTAGATCTAGGAGATTATTCATTTTGATGGTTTCTATGTTCTGAAAAACATGCTTGTGTTTTGGCACTCTGGAAGACCTGCTCCAGAGCTCCTGAGTGTTGGTAGGTGGTCTGGTTGGATTGTTGAAGAATTTTCTATGAATGAATTTTGTTGAAGTTGTTGTGGATGTACCTGAAGTGTTCTCAGAGATGGAAAAAAAATTGGTGAAGAGTGTTGTGTGATCATATTGCTAGATATACACATACTTCAAATATCATTGGTGTTTTCATTAGGTTTGGTCGACCTGGTGTCTACACATTACATTAAGTTTTTGCATCGAATTAAGGAATTGTGTGTTTGATCCAAGATGTTGTTTGGGCCCTAATTAAATATGTAATTGGTCCTCTCTCATTCTTATCCACCATGAGAATGTTGAGTAGATGACCTAATTTGAATTTGTAATTTTAAATTGTACAACCGACCTTGGAGAATTTTTCTAAGGTTAAAGATGGTATCAAAGCGAATCAAGTTGATGCGAATTGATCATACATCATCCAAAAATTTGGCAATCAAGAGAAGTGTGTGAACAAGTGTGAAAATCAGAGTGTGCAAGAGCGAATTGAGGAAATAGTACTGTATTGTGTTAGATTCTTGAAAGCAATGAGCTAATGGTGTCTACAATCTTCTGATCAATCTACGAATGTGTGGAACCCATGTGGTGGATCTTTATTTCCCTTTTTCATTTTTTGTAGGTAGTGAGCATCTTTCTAGACAACGAGTCCTTTGAAGGCAGTGATCCCTTGTATCTGGGTAGTGAGCCTTTGTATCTAGGTAGTGAGCCCTCTGGCAGTGAGCCTTTGTATCTAGTATTGCATTATTACTATATTGTGAGCTAATCCTCACCATGGTTTTTCCCTTATTGGGTTTTCCATGTAACAATTCTTTTCCTGCAAAGTTATTTAAGTGTTAGCAACGGATTTAATAGATTAAATATTAGAACAAAGATTAAAAAACTACATTATTCTTAAAATGGATGCAAATAATCAATGCAAAAGATAATATGCATGAGTTTATTAAGAAATTCCAAAATAGATAGTTAACCTAATAAATGGAATACACATTCATATAATTCATATACATTAACACCAAAATCATATATATATTCTCAATATAGTTTAGAATAAATGGTTTTAATACTTATCTGATTAATAATACTTGCAAAAGCCACTCTCAGTTTAAATGCCTTCACACCAATGACAAAATACTCAACATGTCCATAATGCATCCCGAAAAGAAAGAATATCGATATATTGCACACTACATCGTGGGTCTTATCCTTTCCTCTGGTTTTATGCACCATTGGATAAATGAGGAGAGGATTCAGTGCATCCCATACTACACTGTGGGTCCATCCTCAACCCCTAGGAATATGTCAGTGGTACTGGCTCTTGCCATGGAGCAGTCTAGGAGGAAAGCATACTTTGCTGCTCTACATGAGTGCTGGTTCCACCAGAACAATGCTCAACACTCATGCCACAAAACCATGCCCTGGCCAGGACCATCCTAAGTGCACGCACTTGTACCCCAGGTTGGACACACACTATAGATGTGCCCCTTCTCCATCCTGTCCATAGCTCACCAACCACTTCAAAGTTATTTAAGTAATAATTTATATTACTTATCATTCTAAATACTTTTTTCCTCTACATCTTTCTCCTCATTCTCTAAAATATTTCCTACTTCTTAGCCAATGCCTCACTACGAACTCATATAGCTTTGTTATGCTACCTTCACCATATACATATAACCATTTACCTTTTCGATTTTGACCAAATGCCATCTTCGAAAGGTTGTGGCTTTTCATCCATTATTTACTAGGTAGATTGAAATGGTTTTTTTATGCAATGACTTAGTGTTAATCATATTTTATGATGAACATTAGTAATATACATTCGATGTATCACTTTGAATAATGGGTGTGACTCTTAATGGTATTATGATCGTAGTACTAAAATGTCCTTTCATTTTTAGTGTGATTGGTATCTATTAGAATAATGAATGTGTGCCAACTATTTTCGATTATAAGCGACCAAGTTATGTTAACCTAACGGGAATTTTCATAAGACCCATTCATATATTTTCCTTGAGACTACTTTCATTCACCCATCCAAATGCTTTCACCATCACAACTTATTGATTAAGGAAAGATATGGCACATATAGGTTTTTGAATATTTGTACTATGTTAAAGAAAATATTTAGGTACTATACATGGAAAATAATCCAAATGAACATATTATAAATGCTAACCATAATATTGTAAATAATCCAACTCAACCATGTTAAGAATCCATGAAAGGTTAGTGCCTCCATGGTGTACCCATTTCACCATAGAGTATTAAATCTGACTTATAATATAAAAGAATATATTTTTGATTTTGGTGTTAATGTATATGAATTATATGAATGTGTATTCCATTTATTAGGTTAACTATCTATTTTGGAATTTCTTAATAAACTCACGCATATTATCTTTTGCATTGATTATTTGCATCCTTTTTAAGAATAATGTAGTTTTTTAATCTTTGTTCTAATATTTAATCTACTAAATCCGCTGCTAACACTTAAATAACTTTGGAGGAAAAGAATAACCTGGCTCGGATACCAAATGTAACAATTATTTTCCTCTAAAGTTATCTAAGTGTTAGCAGCGGATTTAGTAGATCAAATATTAGAACAAAGATTAAAAAATTACATTATTCTTAAAATGGATGCAAATAATCAATGCAAAAGATAATATGCGTGAGTTTATTAAGAAATTCCAAAATAGATAGTTAACCTAATAAATGGAGTACACATTCATATAATTCATATACATTAACACCAAAATCATATATATATTCTCAATATAGTTTAGAATAAATGGTTTTAATACTTATCTGATTAATAATACTTGCAAAAGCCACTCTCGGTTTAAATGCCTTCACACCAATGACAAAATACTCAACATGTCCATAATGCATCCCAGAAAAAAAGAATATCGATATATTGCACACTACATCATGGGTCTTATTCTTTCCTCTGGTTTTATGCACCATTGGATAAATGAGGAGAGGATTCAGTGCATCCCATACTACACTGTGGGTTGATCCTCAACCCCTAGGAATATGTCAGTGGTACTAGCTCTTGCCATGGAGCAGTCTAGGAGGAAAGCGTACTTTGCCGCTCTACATGAGTGTTGGTTCCACCGGAACAATGCTCAACACTCATGCCACAAAACCATGCCCTGGCCAAGACCGTCCTGAGTGCACACACTTGTAACCCAGGTTGGACACACACTATAGATGTGCCCCTTCTCCATCCTGTCCATAGCTCACCAACCACTTCCTTCTTCCTTGGTTGTTCTTCTTCCTGAATGTTCTCTCCTCTTCAATGTTCTCTCCTCTTGAATGTTCTCCCACAATTCTCACATGAATGATTTATATATCCTTTTAAGGGGTGGTTTCCAAATCATCACACCCTTTCACAAAAGGTTTCCTTTTAATAATTATTCTTCTTTTTTTTTTTAAAGAGTGTTTATAAATATTCTTTATTAATCTCTCTTTTAACCAAAGGATCATAATATCCTTTATTTTCTATCTCCCTTTTAATTCCAAAGGGCTATTTATATATTTCTCTTCTTTGGGGAAAAATTCACATGACATTCCACGTAAATATGGTGTCTCTCGTGTCTATTTTATGTTATTTTCATTTCATGTTCACACTTAATAACAAATTGAAGCTAAAGTGGAATTGATTAAGGTTAGAAGTGAAGTGATTTGATACAATTGATTCACCCCCCTCAGTTGTCTTGTGCATTTCAATAGCCTTTATTAATGCTACTCCTTAGTGAACCTTTTTGCAAGGCCTCTTTATAAACTAAGAACAAGTCATCAAAAATCCAATCTTTGAAGGCTTTATAAAATTCTACAGAGAGGCCATCCACCCCTAGAGATTTGTCATTGTGTAGGGATTCTATTACCTTTTTAATCTCATCTTTAGATATCTCACTTCACAGTTTTTCAGCCTCTTTCACTTCTATCTTATTGGGGATGATGTTTCTAATCACATCATTTGTACTAGAGCATACATTTATACTTGTTTCAAAGGAGAATAAGGACTTGTAGAACATGTGAAACCATCTCTTGATTATTTATTGGTCATGCACTATTCCTTCATCCACTTTGATTCATTATATATGTTCCTTGAAGTTCTTTTCCTTAATGAGATTGAAGAAAAACTTGGATCCTTTGTCACCATTTTCCAGCTAGTTCATCTTGGACATGACCTTGAGACCCTTATTATTGTTTGTTTTTGAGCCTCTTTAGAGAGTCTTTAGCCAGGATCATCCTGTCACTCAACATCACATTGAAAGGGTCCTTTTGAAGCCCAAATTCCATTTGCAACAACTCTTCTTGAAGGATTCATTCTTCCCTTCTATAATCCATGGCTCTCTTTTTACCAATTTTATGAAACAACACTTTCCAACCTTTGAAATTGAGGTTCCACCTATCTATGGAACTTAGACCTTTATGCATACAACTATTTATCAACCTGAGAGTTTGAATGTCATTTGGGCAGTCCTTATCTTGTAGCAGATTAGTTTTGAGTAGGAAACCATCCCTCCACCTCTTCTCACCCCTTGGTCCCTTCCTAAGAAGGATATTTATTTTTATGGGGTGATGATCAGAGAGGGAGTATGGGTGCACCTCAATTTTGCATCCATCCCTCAGAGAATCTATGAAAAAGGCTTCTTTGTTTAAGTAGAATTTGTCCAACCTGCAATAGATACTTTGGTTGCCTTTTTGTGCATTGCACCAGGTATACCATATGCTGGGGCATTCCTTCTTCTAGCCCTCAATTGGATCCATCAACTTAATCTTTTTCTTCATTTTTGACCAAAAGTAATTTTCATTCCCTCTCCATTCCATATCAATTCCACCAAGTTTATCTTCCTGATTTTCTATCATATTAAAATCCCCTCCAATTATCTAGGGGATATTATCCAACTCACACATCCATTTCTAGACTTTGATTCTTTCTCCACACTCAGTTTGAGCATAGATCAAACAAATACCAAAGGATTAGTCCCCTATTTTCAGCACTACCCATACAACTCTATTGCATGGGGAAACCCCATGATTCATAACATACTACCCCCACTCTTTATAGATAATAATGGTTGTCCCCATTGCCTTTCTCATGTTGAGTAACAAAATGGACTGAGTCCCTCCATACAAAATTGAGGTTGGTTTCCAACATGAAACCAATTGCCTTAAGTTCCTAAAGTAATACCACCTCTTTTTCTTTGCATTGCCTGAGGAACCTCCTTACAATTTTATTTTTGTCTAGGGATTCTAGCCCCCTTACATTCCAAGATATACAATTAAGAGACATTATGACTAGGGTTCAGGGGTGGCTCTTTATCAACTTTAAAGTTTTCAAAGCACCTAGGAACTTTCTATTCCACTTCCATCCTTTTGGGTCGAGGGCTAGAAGTGACAACACTGAGCTTCTTCCTTTTTTGTTTAGCAAGAAGCTTAAGGTTTCCTTTTCCTTCCAGAACTAGAATTTCAGTACCCTTTCCTAGCCTTCCCCTTGGTCTACATGGAACATATACTTTGTCCCAACCCTCAGTAAATCCCTTGGCTACCTGATCCCCTACAACCCCTGAAGGCTCAACACTTACAAAATGTTCACTTGAGAAGGCATCAAATGCAGTGTTAACATCAGAGATATGGGCTTCCTTTTCACCCTAAGGGCCAACATCATTCACACCAACTACCAGGACAACAACTGTGGTGCATTGATTACAACCCCAATCAAAAATGAATTGGGTGTCCCCCCAATATTGGAGGGTCTGTAACCAATCCATCAAGGGTACAAAATTGGTGGTCGATGGGTTTCATGCTGGTCTCCAAAGATTTTACCATCTCTTTAACTTTACATGACATGTTATCCGACTGAATTGCTTTCCCCACTTTGTTGGGGTTATCTTTAAAAATCCTAAATTCTTTTAGGAAATAGGTCTTCTTACTAGGATTGAAATCCACCCTATTCCCAACTTTTGGATTATTTCTCAATTTGTCCATTGCCAAATACTAGGAATTCTTTTTCTCACCTACATTGCCAGGTTTGGTGGGGGCCAGTTCTACCCCCTCTACAAGGTTAGATTCAGTTAGGTTGGTGTCACCACTAGATTGCATTGGGGGAGAATAAGTTGTGTTTCCTTGTGGAGTGGTAAGTACATCACCCTCACTATTGAACTCAACCACCTTATCCTTTGAGGACCAATCAAGTATTTCAAAATCTCAATTCAAATCTTGGCCCTCCATATCCATATTTTCATAGTTGCTTTCTAAGTCAAAGTCTAGTTCTTGACTTAAGGTCTCTATGATATCCTCCCCATCGATCAAGCCTTCATTTGTGTCCCCAGACCAAGGCTCTAACAGTTCTTTTGGTATTTCCACCATTTCATTTTCTTTGTTAGTTTCCTGCTCTAGAGGTTCAACTCCATTTCTGGTTTCAACACCTTCTCTATTTTCAATGCTAGTATTGACATCATTATTGTTATGAGGGGATCCAAGCCCACCATTTTCTTATGTTATCATTGTATTATTTATAACATTAATGGAGTCTCTAGGATTTTTAAAGCCTTCTTTTGGATCATTTCTATTTTTCTCTTTTGTAAAGTATTTTCCATTATTAGATTTCTTACCAATTAGGGGACAATTTCTTCTTATATGCCCTTCTCTCCTACAGAGATAGCAGGAATTTAGAGCACCTAATATTTCTATGGTGCACATTGCATCCCCACTATCAATTTTTATTAGCAGGGCATCCGACAGGTCAACCCCAAGCTGGATTGAGACCAAAACCCTCACATTCACATGGGGTAGTGTAGACTTGGTGTTGTCGATTCAGAGAACTTTGTCATAGGGCTCAACCAATAAAGGAATGAAAGCCCAAATCCTTGGAGGAATTTTTTTAATAACTAACCATCTAGGGATCGAAAGAGTTGACACTTCCTCATTTATGGCCTCAGGCGACCATGCCACAACCCTAAATATGTTATTACCAATGTTCCAAAAAAATTATCTAGGGTTTTACACTACATTTCATGGTTTTGAAGAAAAATCACATATAACCCCCTTTGTATCATTCTACAGAATGAGAAATGAATTCCCAACTTTTTTCCCCAAATGTTTACCAACCACTCATCCATATATCTCTACACCAGGACCCTATTCACATCCACAATGGCTAAAAAAATATAAACATTTTTTAATTTACAGTCTTACACAGAAAGGGAATAAAAAAACTTATCATTCAGAATCAATGTGTCGACCTTAAGGGAACCAGGAGGGCACTAACCTCATGCGAGTACCCCATCTATTTTAGCTCCACCTTTTTGCACAGAGAATCCAACCCTGACTAACAATGTGACCTCTTCACCCCCCACAATATATTGAAAAGACTTGGATTGCAATGAACCACTCCCATCAGAGTGTTGCTTTTCACCCACCCCATCAAGGGGTTCCATAGCCCCATTCAAGATCTTTTAGAATGACCACCAGGGCTCACATGAGCGAGTGCAAATATTTCTATTTCACACACAAAACCACCCAGGACACCTACTTTTACCGTTTCCACTGAGAGCCTCATGTGAAGGAGGACCAAAAATCCTCCACGCAAATGGACCGTAAGCCTTTTCAGAACCCTAGGTTGTAGAGCCATCTTTCAAAGATATTCATAGCCATCGATGCATTTTTTTTCAAAAATTTATTTAGGTACATTTTATTTAGTTTTTTGTGTTTACATATTCTTGTGAATTACTTGGATGTCTTAGCTCCTAGAAACTTTTTGGTTTGCATGGGAGACTCATTTTTGGTTGTTCTATATGTATTTCCAAATTTTTTTCCTATTTGGGCATTATAGACATCTTTTGCATGTAATTTTTATTTATAGAAACACTGAGATAAAGTGCCATTCTTGTGTATACATTTTGGGGATTTCGCACATCTTGCTATGCCTTTTGTACCTGCACTATGATATAAAGTGTCATGGGGGGGTTCATTTTTTCCTTTGTCTTGCCATCACACCTTTTTCAAGTGAGTGTCCCTTCCATAGAAACAGTGAATCCTAGTGATTCTTTCCTCATGTGTGCGTTCCTTAGTTTGTACACCCTTTTATTTGTAGATACTCTTTAGTTACACATTCAAATATTATCCTATGTGAACTTCTTGGTTTCACACAATTTAAGTGTACCTATCTTGGCTCTCCCTTTCCACATTATGGGGGGGTTTCTACTGTTGGTGCTAATGCTTCCTTGGTTTCATTTTTTGAGTGATCTATGCATCTAGTTCTTGTTTCTATGTACTAGGCAGATGCAGCGACTGGTTACCCATGCATTTTGGTGAGATGGAACATTTAACATATGGAAATTATTTGATTCCTATTTCTAGAGGTGGCCTTTCATTTTCATTTGATAAGAGACTATTGGTACTTGTATTTTGAACTTCCATCTTGCATGTTGAGTAGTGTCACTAGGGTAACTCATACAGATTCATGTACCATTTGTATCTTCAAGTTCCAATTTTTTTCCTTTTTTTTCCATCTGTTTCAAGTAGTTTTGTTTGAGAAAATCATGCAAATTATTGTCTTCCATTTGATTAGTTTTATTTGGACTATTGGTACCTTCATTTTTTACTTGCATCTTGCATGTTGAGTAGTGTCATTGGAGTCACTTATACAGATTCAAGTACCAACTATATCTTTGACTTCAAGATATTTTCTTTTGTTTTCCATCTAATTCAAGAAGTGTCATTAGGGGAACTTATGCATATTATTGTCTTCTTGATCTTGGCATCGATATCTTTGACTTCCAAATGTTTGAGCTTGTTTGCCATCTAATTCAAGTAGTGTCATTGGGGGAACCCATGTATATTCTTGTTATCTTGATCCTAATCATTTATTTTAGAGGAGGTTCTTCATTTCAACACTATATCAGTCATCTTTTGACACTTTTATACAACTTCTTCATGCTTTAGTGATGTTCTTCATGTTCTTCTTTTTTGGGACATTGTTTGGGTTGGAGGCTTCTTAGTCATTCACATTGGTTTGGAGGCTTTTTAAGTCCTCCATTCACCTTTCTCTCTTTTGGAGAGGATTTTTTCCCATGTGTTATTCTCCTTTTCCTCTAGTTGTGAGAGATTTATTTGTTTATACATGGGTACCTCACCAGGCCTTGTTTGTTAGAACCCATCTTAAATTCTCTTTTCTTTTTATGCATTGTATTTTTAGGGTTTTTAGCTACTCCCTAAGTTCTTCTTAAGCGGGGGGTGTTAGAGTAAGCTTGTATTAGCTAATAATTAATTAATATTTAATTGATTACTAGTATAATTTATTCTCATGCACTTAAGCTAAACTTAGGAATTATTTTTTATGTTAACTGAAGTGAGCTATTATTAGATCATTATGTCTCATTGGATGAGATCTTGACACTTGTCATGATCTAATACCTTTATCATTTAGGGTTGCTCCTATATAGAACTTAACCCTTATTTTATTATATCTCTTGAGAACTCCTCTTTTAGCTCTTGAGGTTTATTCTGTATCTTCTTTCTTGTTGAGGAATATCATTTTTTTGCAGATCTCTTGTGTGGAAGGTGTCTTTGCTCATTGTTTTTATCTTGCATCTTGTGTTATTCACAATTATAACAATCATTGGCCTATTAAATTTTCTAGAAGTGTGAGGGGTGCTTCCAAGAATTCTTCCTTCAAATTCAAACTTATGTGGTTGCACGAACCTTCTTTGCAATATCTCATGAGTGAGTGGTGGAGATTAGGCTTGCTAGAACATGATACAACTATGTATTCCTTTGTTAAGTAGCTCCAATTTGTAAAGTTTCAACTTAAGAAGTGGAGTAGATAGATTTTTGGGAACATCTTCAAAGAAATAGTTGAGGTTCAACATCAGTTGGATTCCATCACCATGCAAAATCTAGAACATGGAATTACTAAGGACTCCTTGAAGGAAGAAATGGAGGCTATGAAGGTTTTGTCAGAGTGGGAGCTACAAGAGGAATTTTTTGGAAAAAAAATTCTAGGATAGACTGGCTTCAAGAGGGGATAGGAAAACAACTTTATTTTTCAATACTATTAAAGTTAGAAGGCATGGTAATTCAATTTCTTCCCTAGTGTCATCCAAAGGAGTGCATCTCTCTTCATTCAAAGATATTTCCAAGGAAATCATTCAATACTTATCTTCATTGTATTTTGAGGACTCTCCAACGGTTGAGGTGGAAGAAAATATTATCTTGGAATGTTTTCCTTCTATTGTGTCTAATGAAGCAAATGGCATGCTCATTAGCCCCATCCTTTTGGAGGAGGTTGAAGAGGTTGTTTTTAAGATAAAGAAAGGGAAATCCCCTAGCTTGAATAGTTTTCCAATAGAATTCTATCAAGAATTTTGGGACATTATTAAATATGATTTGTCTAATGTCATGAAAGAATCTCATCAAAATAAGTAGTTGTTAAGGGATATGAATTGTTCCTTTCTGGCTCTCATCCCCAAAAGAAAAGGAGCTAACTCTCTGAATCAATTCAGGCCTATATCCCTTTATAATGTCCTTTATAATATTATTTCCAAATTAATTGTAGAGAGAGTCAAGCCATGGCTAAGCAATATTATTTCAGAAGAGCAAGGGGGTTATGTATCAAGTAGATAGATCTTGGATGGAGTGGTCATCATAGTTGAGGCCATTCATTCCATGGAGTTGTCTAAGAAGAAGGCCATGTTCATCAAGCTTGACATGGCCAAAGCTTATGATCGGGTGAAATGGAATTTTATTTAGAAAGTTCTTAGAGCCTTTGGGTTTAGAGAAGGATGGATCAATTGGGTTATAAGTTGTGTTACTTCTACGCTATATTCTATGTTATTTAATAGTGAACCTATTACTCTTTTTGTGGCCTCAAGGGGTCCCTAGAAGGGGGATCCCTTGTCACCTTACCTCTTCATTATTATGGATGATGGTCTTGGAAGGATATTGAAAGCTCATTAAAGTCATGGTTTATTTCAAGGTTGGAATTGGGGAAATGACCTACCTTCTCAAACACACTTACAATTCATCGATGACAATGCCTTATTGGGAGTTGTTAGAATCAGAGAAGACAGTAACATTTGGTGGGCTCTAGATATCTATCTTTTTTGATCTGGGTAGAAAATTAATGATGCTAAGTCCTCTATCTTCTTTTTCAATATCCCTCCTCTTATTCAGTCAAGGATTTCTCAAATGATTAGATTTCATATTAGTGCTCTACCTTTTGTGTATTTGTGTATTCCCCTCTCTATTGCCTCTCTGCCAAGAGGTACCTAGAAAAATGTGTTGGACAAGATCCATGAAAGGGTAAGCCACTAGACCTTAAGATGGTTTTCTTTTGTTGGGAGGGTTTTTCTATTAAAGTATGTGGTTCAAGATCTCCCTATTTATAGGTGTATGGTACAAGTTGCTCTAATTTTTATAAAGGAGTTAGATGCTCTTTCTAGATAGTTATTAAATGGGTTGGTAGTTTAGCCTTCTTCAAGTGGAGTTTAGTCAAGTGGGAGGATGTATGTAGGCTGAAACAAATGGGGGGCTTGGGTCTATGGCAGGTCATTCTCACTGGTCAAGATTTGGGTGCCAACTTGTATTGGAGGTGGTGCACTAATCAAGATCAAGCTTGGGATAAGATCCTTTCATCTAAATATGTGAGAGGCGCTACTAGAGAGGATATTACTAAAATCTCCTTGACTAGTAAAGGTTCGATGATTTTGGATACTCTTAAAAGGTGTGCTTCCTTAATCAAGCAAGGTTTTTTCTGGATTTGTAACAAAATTTTTGAGGTTCTCTTCTAGGTAGACTCTTGAGATTTTCATCCCCCAATTATGTCCACGTATCCTCACCTTCAAGGTCTTTGTATTAATTTTTTGGATGCTGGTTGGACTCATGTAACTAAATTCAAAGAGATTAAGAGAGTGGGGCAGGTGGAGGTGTTTCAATGGAAGCATCTGCTAGCATGGACACATAAAGGTTCAAAAGTAGATCATGTGGAGTTAGCTTAGATTTTAGCCTATAGGGATTGTATCTCTCTAAGGAGGAATGGCACTCTAGCTTGGAGTTTGAATACTAAGTGGGTGTACTCTATGGCCAGTGTGTATCAGGTGTTGGATAGGAGAAAAAGTGGTGGGGAGGAGGTTCCATGGTGGAAGAAGGTGTGGAATAATTTTACATGGCTTAAATGAATCTTCTTCCTTTGGTTGGTTGCTCGAAATAGATGTCTAACCTAGGATAATTTGAAAAAGAGAGGATTTCAAGGGCCTTTTATTTATGTTATGTGTGGTAGTAGTGAGGAATCTTCTTCCCACTTATTGTTATAATTCTCCTTTGCTAAAACCATTTGACATCTTTGGTGGGACATTTGGGAAAAAAATTATGTGCATGCTTCGTCCCTTGTGGATTTTTGGAGATCTATGGGAAGGTCACCTACAAAGGCTCTTTTTCTCCAGGTAGCTTGGAGTGTTGGGCTCTCTTGCATCCTTTGGTAGATCTGGTATGAAAGGAATGAAAGGATATTTCAAGGAGGGAGTTTGGAGATTCTTTAGGTTTGGTAGAGAATTCTTAGCATGTTTCGGGAAACTATCTGGGCTAAGTGTGTTTTGCACTCCTCTTTGGGCTTAGATGAGAAGATTTTGATACAAAGATTGGGCTTAGTTGGAGATGGACCATGGAAAGTTTGTAATAAAGGAGGGATTCCTCCCAAACAAAAAATCTAGCATGTTGGTAGATGGTCACCACCTCTTGATGGCATCCTAAAGATAAAAATTGATGGCTCTTCCAAGGGTAGTCCAGGATATACTAGAGTCAGTGGTATCAAGAGAGACATTTTAGGAAATTATCGTTTCTTTTTTTCCTTCTTTTAGGATTACCAAACTAATAATCTCATGGAATCTTGTGTCATCCTTATTTCAGTGGAGAAAGGGTGTGCTCTTGGATGGCGCCAGTTTATTTGTGAGATTGATTCTCATATTCTTGTTGATATGTTAAATAAGATATGTCTGGATAAGGTAAATTGACAACTAGACTCTGTAGTTCAGCAGATTCTCCAAATTTTTATGTCCTTGGATCGGGTTTCTTTTGTCCTTATCCTGAGGAGTGGAACAGTTTCATAGATTGCTTGGATAAATGGTCCTTTGAGCGTAGGGGTGGTTGGAATGTTTATAGTTGAGAGTAGCTTCCTTTGGAGTATTCCCAAAAGTTGTGGATGATGCTACAAGAGGAAATTCAAAGGTCTTAGTGGTGTAGGTGTTTGATTGTAATCCTATGTTCTCTTTTCTTCTTCTTTTGTTAGGTGTGTGGTATTGACCCCTAGTGGTTGTTTCTGATTCTTGGTTGTATTTATGGAGTTTGATTAAATAATATTTTACTTCTCTTTTATTCAAAAAAAACTTTTGTCAAAATATTGGAGCTCTTTCCAAGATCCTCTAGTCCCTAATGTTGATTTCATGCCACCCAACTATGTGGTACCCTTAGTTCCACCCCAACATGTGCTAAGAGATGGTCACATAGGCCACAAGAAAATTCACACCAAAAACATGGGAGTAATGCTCATAGACCAACAACACATGGTGGATAAGGATATAGGATGGAAAAATATGATGGCCACAAGGATGAGATCTTAGAGAGGGGGTAGGGGGTGTCATCGCAATAACATATGGTACTAGCTAAGTGGGATTAAGTGCAACTATCACAAGAGACAAAGTAACCCAATCAATAATGAATAATGCTCCCTGAGTGGGCATATCTTATATTCTCATAACAAGCCTATTTGATTGCTTTGGCTATTACATATGAATAGGGTATGTATAGGATCATGATGGGCCAAAAAGTGGCAATATGATGGGTATGTGGTTGGCGACTTTTTTTTAACCCAAAATTGATGAAATGAAAAGGGTTTTTAAAGGAGATTCTCAGCTTTTCACCAATATAAATTATGCTTTACTTTGAATTTAATAAATAATTATTATTTATTTTCTATTGAATTACGACTAAAGTCTTGATTAATAGGCTGATTGAAAAACATCTATAGCTTTCAAACGATACAACATTTTTTGAATCCAAAACATGTGTCACATTCTATTTTTTGCATACTATAAGATTAAAAAACAAAAAATTGAATTTCATGAATTTTTGACCAAGTTAAGGTGGTTAGACATACGAGTCCTTATATTTTTAAAAAGTTGTAATAAAAAAATATATTTAATTATTTACTTGGAAAAAAATTACAAAAAAATATGCATCACATCGGGACATGAGTCCTCTACTTATATCTAAAATATTATTAAAAACTATTATCATTTTAATGTGGTTAGGGTAGTCATACATACACCTACTTCTTAATTTTTCCCTGAAATTTAAGTACTACTGTATTGAAATTTTAAATTTTCACCAAATAGATTTTATTTTTTTTGGAAATAAACCTAGTAGTTTACAAACTGCATTCAATTTTGTACAAATTATATTATTATATATTTTTGAAATAATATAGATAACTTATTCAAATTTTTATCTCAAGTTGCCTAACTCTAATTTTTTTGATTTTTTTGCCACTTAAGGGCCCGTTTTTTCCATGATGATCCTGCACATACCCAATAATTATCTTTGTTTATTTTAATTATCCCATGAAATTTTAATAATCACTTATTAAGGAAACTCTTGCATTAGATATCCTTGGGCCACTTTGGACCCTAAAAAATATTGGAAGCTACTCCCCTACTAATCTCTAACACCTCCATCCTAGGTTCTTCATGACTCAACACAATTGAGCATGGCATGGAAAATATGACACCAAAATATGGCACAAAAAAAATTGAACATGATTTTAAAATATTCAGAATGTAAATACATGGAAGAGACATGAATTCCCCCATTCAAAATCATCGAAATAAAATTCCAACATTAATTTTTTCTATTTATTTTTGACATAAAAACTAACAAATTACCTTCAAAATCCATTAATTAGAATTTAATTTTCTAATTTTTTATTGCTACAAATTTAAAAAATGAAAAGTTCCCTTTTGAAATTCAAATATGAACAAAACCTAATCTTTGAAATAAAATTCACATTTTGGATGTTTTTGGAAAAAAAACCATAATATGACACAAATGACATTTTAAAAAATTATTAAAAAAAAAAAAACACTATTTGCTTCAAATTAAATCTAGAAATGAATTCCTATACTCCATTAAGGGTGAGCATGAAATCCAACATTCAAATGGACTCAAGAAACAAAGAAAAGAGAGAAATACCTTAGTTCCAATCACACATAAGTTTTAATTTCTTTTAAAGATATCAAGTTTCCACAATCCATAATGTTCTTTGCAATGATTTCGGGCTTTGATATGTGAAAATTTTTGCTTCAACGTTTCGGATCACACTCTGTGATCCATCAATTTCTCATAATTTATGGAGGAAAACACACAAAATCCAAGCACCTTTTGATGATCCCAATCCAATACCGATCCAAAGTCTCCACAATCCAAGGTATCCATATTAAACCAATTTCAAAATTTTAAGGATGGTTTTTTGAGAGCTATTTTCCTTTAAAAAAAAGAACAAATAAAAATACCTAAGTTCTTTTCTTTTATCCACTTTTTGACCTTTTTCCTATTTTTCTTCATTTTACCTTAATACATTTTATAATAAATACAAAAATTTTAACTTAATTCCATACTTATCATTTTAAAATGAAACTAATTAAATTAAATCCATGTAATACTTTCCCAAAAGTATTTTATTAGATAAAATGCAACAATTAATTCCTCAAAACGTAACTACAAACAAAGGGGAAGTTAAACCATTAATTTAAAATCATGCAATTATTAGTAAATCACAACACAAACAAACTCCAAAATCATCTTCAATTCATATATATGGGTTTAGGGTCATAGATGACATATGTCATACTTGATTTGAGTACTATTAGGAAATAACAATGAAATAATCACCATTGGGGTATAACTTAGAACTACATATTTAGGGGGAGAAATAAACTTGTACCTACATACTCAATGCACATGTCAAGTGTACCTACAAAATATATAATAACCAATGCATAACATAATTAGACAATAGGATACAACATTATATAACATATAAATTAGTGCATCCAAATATCATACAATCATGATAACATCTATCCACACCATGAATATTAATATACATATCCATATATCTATAAGCACGAACAAAAATAAGTAATATGATAATAAAATTATCTTGAAATATACACCATGATCTAAGTGTCAATATGAAAAAAAATGTCAAAAACACCTTGACACAAAATAATAAAGTATATCATTTAACAAGTCTTAGTCCAAAATAAAGACTATCATAATGCAAATGCTAGAGGAATTACAAGTATAGCAAATTGGCATATTAGATTTACAAATGTTTTTTATTTTCTTTTTAAATATTTGAAGCCATTTTATATTTAATTTTAATTTTAAAGAAAAATAGGATATGTAAAAATTTTGTAGTATTATTCTTATGTTTCACTTAATATTAATTGACAAAGTACTGGTTTGTGTATGAAATGTAAAGCTTTTGGTAGGAAAATGTTTATAGTTTTTCACATCAACATTTTGGATTACACTATGTGATCCATCATCAAGAAGAAGATAAAAATTGATGTATAATTGCAAAGTGAGATCACTAAAAAGAGAGAAATAACCAACATACAATAAAAGAGTCCTAAGGAAAGATCTAGAGACAATGAAACAAAAACACAAAATAAGGGAAAGCCAAAAAAATATTATGATACATGGGGGGCAATAAATATCATTAATATTCATTCTATTTTCTAATTTTCATCATTCAAATTGTCATAATTTATAATATCAAGAATTGATAATATAATAATATTTTCAAGTGTATTTTTCTATTATTTTATCAATAAAAATTATCTATAAATCAACTTCATAGTTATTATTATTTACAAAACCATAACACACTTGTTAACACCATTTTATAATTTTTTATCACTTAAGAATTTCCAAATAGGTTGACATACTATTGATTTTTTATTGTTACACCCATAATAATATCTTGGCTTTTCCTTATTTTGTGTTTTTTTTATCAGTCTCTAGGTCCTTACTCTATTTTTTGATGTTTTTTTTTTCTCTTTTAAGGATCTATCTCTACAATTTTGTATTATTTTTTATCCTCTTCTTGATGATGGATCATAGAGTATGATCTAAAATTTCAATGAAAAAAATTAATCCTTATTTTTCTACAAGAATCTTTAGAATTCATTACATGAACTATGAAAATATCATGTTTTTAAAGTAATTGTGTGTTTGAAGAAGGTTATAGGTTCAAGTGTATTCATCTATGTTTTGATAAAATGGTATGGTGGTGTTATAGGTTTCAAATTAAAGATATAATGTTGTATGTTTAAATTATTTTTTGTATGTTATACCAAGGTTAAATATAAATTATGCATAAAATCTTAAAATATTAAAAAATATTGTTTGATAATTATCATTTAATAATTTCCTATTATGTTGAGTGGAAATGATTTATAGATCAATCATTTTTAACTAGCTATGTTTTGTTGTGAAAGTCTTGAATATCATGTTGCCTACTACCCAAGATAAGTTGAATGTTCTCAACTTAATGAATTTTAAAGTCTCATCATCAATCAAATACTTTAAACTCAAGATATTTGTGTTCACATTAAAATTATCTCCATGATAATATGGTTTAGAATTTTTGTAAGATTTGTATGAAAAAAAAACATAATAATCATAAAATTGATATTCATATACATTTATTTAGCTTTTCTTTAGAAGATGGTGTGATATGAGATAGTATATTTTAAAATAAAGATATATTTCATAATAATATTTTTTGGGAAAATTGATGATGCATAAATAGTCATTGTTACTATCAAATGGTTCTCAATTCTTACAAGAACTTTGTTGAGATGCTTCACATTTCTAATAAGATTATAGGTAGTACTTTGATTAAAGAATTGAATTTCTTAATTAGTATGACATTATCAAAATTATGAAAATAATACCCATAAATATGGCCATGCTCACCATTCTCATAATGATACGCATTATAAAGGAAGAGGTCAAATTAGAGAGAGATAAAGATAGATGAAAGATCAAGTATCATAGATGTGGTAAACTTGGTCATGTTGCAACTTATTATAGAACCTTATATACAAATATAAAAAATAGATTCTAGTCAATATGATGAGCATGAATTTGATGAATCAATAAATATTATAGAGGAATCCAATTTTGTAACATTAGGGTAATATGCTAACATATTATATATGGAAACTAAGACTAGGGATGGATTCACAAATATTTAGCTCTTAGATTTAGGTGCAATAAAATAGGACTAATAGAAACTATTTATTGGAATTACAAGGAAGCATCTTTGGCACCTATTTCATTGGCTTACAAATCGATGCATATTCATCAAGGTTTAGGATCTATAATGCCTATAATTATGCACATAAATTATGATATATATATATATATATATATATATATCACACTTTCATTACACTTCACTTGGTAGTGCATTGCACACACTGATGCTCATTGCATGTGCATCATAACAAATAACACACTACATTACATGAGGGAAGAGAATTCAAAAGGAATAGATTAATTGGAACCCATTTCCATTCACCTTACAAAGATGATGAAAACCTAATTAGGGAGTGGCATCACTCCTCATGAAACCTAAAGGGAGAACCTTCATGGGTATGCCCTCTAATTTTTAATATGAAGGCGGTTTGTTCATGCCTCTATATCATAAATTGGGTTAAACATTAAACTAAGTACCTAATCACACTAGAAATATTTATATTTGTACATATGAATAACTGATTAAGAAGACACACATTTGTCCTCACATCACCAAAGTTAAATTAAAATGAAATTACAACACATATCCAATTACCAATTTAAAATTATTAATAAAATACAAAATTGATCTAAATAAATATAAAAGAATCCCCTGTTTTTAATTAATATCAAAAGATCAAAAGGATTTAAAACATATGATATTAAAATCATCAATTAAAAAATAAATTAAACGTATGTATATTTAATATTTAAACCTCTATTTAATTACTTAATATTTTGATTATTATATATTTTAATTTTAATTTTCCTACAAGAAAAAAATGTTTTTAGGGATTAATCAAATTATTGATAGTATTTATTAAATTACACCAAATCTATGTACTATGACCTGGCCATTTTACTTAAATTGAATTAAATTTTAATAACACCTCATAAATTTAGAAAAAAAAAAAGATTTAATTACTTGACTAATAAATAAATTAATATTTAAAATTTTCATAATAATTAAATATAATAATTACAAAAACTTATATTTTACCACATCCTAACATCACCTTCTAACACCAATTCTAACATCATGTCTTCACCCCTTTACTAATTAATTAAATATTTTTTATTATATAATTATTTAGGATAATTTTTCTTATTCATGTAAAATAAATAAACTAATCTATTTTAACTAATCAACCAAATAACTAAATAATTAGTTAATTATTTATTATTATTTAAATACTAATAAAAAACTAATTAACTAAATAATTTTTATTATTTACTTCATTATTATATTTAATCTATTCATTTTGAAATAAGTATAATTTACTTTTTTACTATCCATAAATAAATAATTCAACTAGTCACATGATTAACTAGTAAATAAAATTCAAACTAATCTTACATCTTCACCATTTCCATGCATCTTTAAATCTCAACCATTCACATAAAATAGACTTAAAAATAACCCTAACAACTAAAATTTAATAAAATCATTTGAGTCAATCCTAATAATCCATTTGAAATCAATTGTAACACTTCATCTATTATCTTACTTAGGAAGTTAACTTATTCTAAAAGCTAATAAATCTCAACCATCTATATCAACACTATATTTTTAAAACTAGACCATTCACATTACCAATTAAAAAAAAAATCTATATATAGAAATCAATTCTTCATCAAATAAGGAATCATCCTCTTAAGCTTGATAGATACATGCTATAATAATAGTATGTAAATCCTTGAGCAATCCACATCATCACATCTTGAAAGATCAACTTCAACAAAGAGGATTTATATTGGCTAGAGCATTAATTATTTACTATAAAATCTTCTCTTATATTTAGATCTCTATTATTCATTTATCCTAGCATTTCTTATTTATTTATTTTCTTTTGTAGGGTTTACTATTTTTTATGATAAACCCATTTTATGATCCTTGAACCAAAGGAAAATGGGGAAAATCTCATTGAAATAATATGAAATCCTTTCCAAATCCACCATGAGGTTCAATGAGAGGTCAAAAAATAAAAGTGTATCAATAAAGTAAAAACATTATATTTTGAACCCAAACCCCCCACATTTTTTTTCCAAAGCCATAAAACCAAACCCCACCCACACCTATATGCCATAAAATATTATAATATCGTATTAAATTGTAGATAGAAGATTGGGGCTAAGGAAAATTGCATAGGAATCATGCCACCTAGATTAATAGAATTAAATTTATCACATGGGGTATTTATACTAGATACTTTCTAATTCACTCCACCTTCGCCCGAATCTTCACTATCTTTGCAATATGGGAAAATTGAAATTATGTCATCATTTAAAATTGTCACCTTAAGACATCTATAAATCTCTTTGAATGTTTATTGAAAGTTTTTTTTATTTTTTTTAGATTGCAAGAATCAAAATCGGGTAGCCGCCCCCCTATAAACTGCAGTGCACCTAGTAAAAACATTTCATGTGACTAGTGGCATTGACGTGACACGCCCTCTAGTACCACGTGGACAGTGGGGAGACTAGACCTCGTGACCTCTTTCTTGCAACAAGATGCTTTAGCCAATCAAGCTAGGCCCAACACCCCATGTCTATTGAAGGAATTATTGACAATCCTTAAAAACATTTAGGCACTCCACCTCCACCTAGTGCACAACAACACTAATATCATCATGTAGCAAGTAGGAGTTGGCCACCATTGACAATACTGAAGCACATGAAAGGGACTATACAACATCAAACACACTCCATCACCCACACAAATAACTTGGATCCAATAGAAACCTTACCATGGCCAAGTGAATATAGACACCAAGTGGATTTTCCATACCTTTAACTAAATCCCATAGTATCACAACCTAGAGCCAAAGGTTAAGATCATTAATTTCCTTGTCTGCAAAGGACATAAAGTTAACCATTATTTCTTCACCAAAGATATGCCACTTTCTCTATTTTAGTAGCTTCTTGTCCACTCTCTCATTTCCCCTAAAAATTTCCCTTATTCTTTCTCCCACACTCCTTACACCAATATAAGAAGCCAAGGCTATGAACACTACATAGAAAACAAGAGAATCATAAAACAACAACCAAAACCCATTGAAATATTCTAGAATAAATAAGCTAAAGAGTCCACTTTTCATTGTAATTACATCTCATGCTTTACTATCATAATTAAACTGACACCAACCACCCTCATTAATAGGGGTCGAGTTGAGTCCTAGAGCAAGAAAAAATATTCCAAATGGGAACCACCATAGCATGGATGGTTCAAGTTCAAATTTAATGGGGCATGTAGGGTCAATCTAGTTATATCAAGTGGAGGTTGTATAATCTAAGACTAGGAAGGAAAGATGATTAGTAGCATGTCAAAAATATTACCAAATGACACTAATCATAAGGCCAAGTTGTAGGATCCCATGTATTAAGATTTAAATTATGCATAAAATTAAAATTAGATAAAATCAAATCTAGGGAGACTCCTTGATCATTGTCAATGCAATAAGAACAAAAATATACAAGGATGAAAACTTAGAGCTTTAGTGGAAAAGGAAATAAACATAGCAAAAAAGCTAGATCATTATATACCAAACCACATTTATTATGAGGCCAACTGAATGATCGATGACCTAGATAAATTGGTGGATGATGAGATCAATTGATTAGAGATTATGTAAAATCATCAAGAGTAGAATAATATCCCAATTATAGGTGATTGGATATAACACTCATGGTAATTATTCATTGAACTCTCGATGCAAAGTCTCAAGATGGTCAAGTATGGGATCATGAAGGTGCATTAATTTTTATTAATACTTGTGTGTGTGAGATGGAGAAATGAAATTAAAAACCAAAATAGATGTATTATTTTGTTTCATAGAGAAATTGACGTGATTTAGAGAATGAAAGATATGGACACTCCAATCTGTCTCACCAACTCACGATGATAGATGGATTTTCTCAAGGAAGTCACGTATAAGAGGCTTAAATGTGTATTCAAGACCCACCATGGGTTGATATTGCATGTTTTTAAAGAGGTATTAGGGGAGTATTTCATGGTGACAAATCAAAGGCATAGGGTAAATATAAATTTCAATGTTCCTGACCTCTTTATTATATTTGAGAGAATTAGTGGACTCAATTGGGGCATTATTCAAAAACCTCATCAAGAAGTAGTTCTTGGGAGACCTAGAGGATGTTTTGTTGATGGTTGTGGAGGACAGAGGGATTCCCTCTCTCATTTATTTCTTCAAGTCAAAGGTTCGGGGGATGGAGGTGGAAAGGTTCCCATTGATTTTTACCTCCATGCACTCCAATTTACCTCACCATCACCAGAATACAATAGAGGATGCTCTATTCTTGAAAAATATCCTTGATCTAGTGCTTGTTGAGGGCCTTGAGTGGTTGCAAGATACATAAGAGAGGAACATCTAGTTTGAACTACCTACAATCATGGTAAATAATAGATAATAAATAATGTTCTAGTTCTATAATGCTATGAGAAAAATGAAGTAAAGGTAGAAAGCTCCAGAAAAATCTTTGAAAATGGAGCTAGCAATAGGTAGATAGGAGTATAAAATAGAATGATCGATTCTAGTTTTGAAGGTTGAATTCCCTAGAAAGCAACTATGGTTATAGCCAAACTATGTAAACTATAATTTTTTTTATAAATATAAAGGGAGTAGTCCCCTCAACTAAAATTTACCTATAAATAAAATGACACCAACCACCACCATTCTTACATGTTAATGGGTGATTTGTAGATTTAAGTATTATTTTTAATAGAAGACCTATTTTTTATAAACATTTTAATATATTTTATTATATTTTGCAACACATGTATTGATATATTTTAATTTTTTTTTGACACTTATACATATAAAGAAGATTAAAAATTAAAATTATATTTATCATATATATTTAATTAAATAGTTTTTTTTAGGTTATATATATTCTTATTTTTAGAGCATTTAAATGAATATATATATTTTTTCAAATAAAAGGTGATAAAAACCTATAATATTATTAATATATAGATAAAAGATATTACATAGTGTATCAAACCAAGCTTATAAAATATGAAGTCCTAAAGATGTGAGGTAGTAAGAACTAGCAACAACAAAAACTATAAATTGAACAAAAATTTGATAAAACAAAACATGAAAATTATACATGCTTAATTACTATCATGAACACTATCATGGATGCTTGATGCATTCATCATCATTTGATAGAGAGATTGGAATTGTAAAGTAGAGAAAGTTGACATGACACTACAAATTGAGAGCCGAGATGGCCCTTGTGTCTCTGATGGGAACATGAGGACAATGATTGATTAGCAGATGAAGGGCTTGGAATTTCTATTTAACCAATTTCACAAATTCCTTTCCAAGGAGTTGTCTATGGGAATTTGAAGCATATTTGAGGGAAAGATCGCAATTATTTCAAAGACCTTGAGTGAGAGCAGTACACAGGCATGCATTCTCATAAGATAAGAGCATAGTTCTAGTAACTCCCTTTGATAAGGTATATGCCTTCAAAAATATCATAATTCTCAAGCACCTCAAAAATATGTGCATCATTGATGATTGAGTTCCAAATTTAATTTTGACACAATATACACACTTGAGAGGAGAAATTTAGTAGATCCATGGAGTTAGACAAGAATTTCAAAGCCAAATCATAGCAAGAATAGTTTCAAATTGGATCTAGTAATTTTTTGTATGAATCACTAGACAAATGCCACATTCCACATTGTTGTAGTCAAATTTGAAGATCGTTTTTAGCTTCTTTGTGGAGTATGAGCCAACCATGGTGACCAAATATAGAATTGGATCCCTCTAAAGATAAATACTATAGTTCAACATCTTTGAATGTGCCAATAACTAGTTTGAATGGATACCACAATGGAGAGAGTGAGTGAATGAAAAAAGTGAAAGCAATCCATTATCGATAGAAAATTTATGACAAGTTGATGTGATTTATTTTAAGATTAACAATTTGACAGTGTTAATTTCTTGTAACCCAGCTACAGATTAATTGCACAATAAATTCATAGAACATAATCAAATATCTAATTTATAACAATTAATACACTGGGTTAAATAACAACTAATAACAGCGGAAGCAAAAATAACAACAAGCCAATCACAGATACACAATAACACAAATATACCTAGGAAGTTATTCTAGTGTGGGGAAAAACCTACAAATGTTGGATCTTCTATTCATCCTAACAACAAACTTTCCTTTCAAAAATACAATACTGATTTGCTACAACAATCTTACATATATAGCCTCAGCTGTTTTAAATCAACGTGTAAGAAAAGAAACTTTCCTTGCATTACTCGGCTTTAAATCACACATAAAATCACTCTCGGTCTTATCTCAACCTCACAAACCAAAAACATTATATTTATGAATAAAAATCCTGTTGTTGCTAAAAATCCAACTTGAATTGCTTTAAAGCATATTCAACTTGAGTTTCTTTAAACTTATTTAAAGAATATCCAACTCGAGTTTCTTTAAAAAAACTCCATGCTCCCCTTTCGAGCTACTAAAAATCAAAACTCCCTCTTAGCGATGAAGGTGTTTTGCACAACACCAACTTATCCCTGAAGAATTCAAACTTAGTCTTCATCAAGGCCTTGGTCAGGATATCTGCTATTTGTTCATCCATAGGAATGTATTGGAGATTCATTGTCCCCTTCTCCACACAATCTCTGATGAAGTGGTACTTGATATCAATGTGCTTTGACTTGTAATGAAACACTAGATTCTCAGAGAGTTTGATACACTCTGATTATCACAGTAAATGATTGTAGGATCTAGCTCCTAATCAAAAAGCCCAGCTAGAATTTTTCAAAGCCAGATAGTATCACATGTAGCCATATTGGCTGCCATATACTCGGCCTCCATAGAACTCAGTGCAACTAACTTTTGCTTCTTATTGTACCAAGGGACTGCCCTTGATCCCAAACTGAAACTACACCCTGAAGTGCTCTTCTGGTCAACTGTACTACCTGCCCAATTTGCATCGATAAACCCCTCGAGCTTCACTCCATCCTAATGAACATACTTCAACCCATAATTAATTGTGCCTCAAAGATACCTCAAAACATGCTCTGCAGCTATCCAGTGCACACATTTAGGTTCCACCATAAACTGACTAAGTGAGTTCACTACAAAAAAAATGTCTGGCCTGGTGTTGACTAGATACATAAGAGATCCTATCTATTGTCTATATAAAGTTGGGTCCACTGCCTCTGATCTGGAAGAATCAATCATCTTCCAGTTGGTCACAAGTGGTGTGGACATGGGCTTATAGTTCTCCATCCCGAATTGCTTCAAGATATCAATTAAGTAGTTCCCTTGTCCAAGGAAGATTCTCCATCTTTCTGCCACAACACCAATCCTAGAAAGTAGTGCATCAACCCCAAGTCCTTCATCTCAAACTTTCTTGAAAGATCCCACTTGTAGTGTGTTATGAGCTCCTTTGACCTTGTGAGAAATAGGTCATGAACATACAACACCAATATGAGAAGTTTGTCCTTCACTTGAACATAGTACCATTCAGATTTTCCTCACTCTTGAGGAAGTCCACGCTTTGCAAGTAACTATCAATATGTGAATACCACGTCCTGGGAGCCTGCTTGAGCCCATACACTGCTCTTTTCAACCTGCATACATGAGAATCCCTCCCATGTGCTCCAAATCCTTCTAGTTGTTCTATGTAAATCTCTTCCTCAATCACTCCATTGAGGAAGTTGTCTTTACATCCATCTGGTGAATTCTCCAACCCATTTGTGCTGCTATAGAAATAATAGCTCTTATGGATGATTACCTAGCTACTAGAGTGAAATTCTCATCATAGTCAATCTCTTCCATCTAAGAAAACCCCTTAGCCACAAACTGGGCTTTGAACTTTTCCACACTACCATCTTCTGCATACTTAATCTTATACAACCTTCTCAAGCCCACCACAAACTTACCTTCTGGTTGTGGTGCCACCTCCCACACATTGTTCTTCATGATGGAGGAATACTCTTCCACCATGGAACCCCTCTATACTTGGTGCTAGGATGCCTTCTAAAAGTTGGAAGGCTCTACTTCAATTAATTCACTCATAAGTGCCACATACTCAGAATAAAGTCTGGGAGCCTTTCTCTATCTGATTGAATCTTGTGGATCACCAACATATTCCTAGGCCTCTCTTAGTGTCTTCCCAGGTGCCTTGTTTCTCCTCTTCTCGGTAATAGGAATTTGAGGCTGAGGAATTATTTGTTCCTCCTTTTGCTCAGTCTGCTTGCTCTTCTCTCTAGCTTGCATGACTGAAGTTTGAGGAATTTGTGTTGCCTCAACCATAGGTGACTACTCCTCCTCATTCATTAAGTTGGAAGACTTCTGAAGAGCCCTCTCTTCCTCAAACTTCACATCTCTACGAACAATTGTTTTCCTGAGGGTAGGAATGTAAACTCGATAGGCCTTTGAAGCTTCACAATACCCAACAAGGATACCCTTCTCTGCAGTTGGTTCCAACTTGGTTCTCATCTCCACAAGAATGTGACAATACACAAGGCATCCAAGGATGCAAATGTGTTCCAAATCTAGTTTCTTATAGGTGAATGCATCTTTTGGAGTCAATTTTCCTAAAAATTTGTGAGGGCTCCTATTTTGCATATACACAATTATATTGCAAGCTTATGTCCATAAGAACCAAGGTAGATCTTGATAATGAAGCATGGCCTTGGCTGCACCAACTATGGCCCTATTTTTTCATTCAAGAACCCCATTCTGCTAAGGGTTGTACAGAACTGTCAACTCTTTCTTGATATCTTCTTGAGCACAAAAATATTTGAAGGCATTTGAGGGGTACTCACCTCCATTATCAAACCTTAGTATCATGATCTTCCTCCCAATTTGGTTCTTCATGAGAGACTTAAATTCTTTGAACCTACTGAAGACCTCATCTTTATTCTTAAGAAAATATATCCACGTCTTCTTGGAGAAGTAATCAATGAAAGTAACAAAATACCCATACCCATTCAATGATACTATTGTCATGGTCCCACACACATATGAGTGTACAAGCTCTAAAATCCCTTTAGATCTAGTGTCACTGCTTGGAAAATTGGTCTTGGCATATTTCCCAAGTTTACAACCTTGCACACCTCATGCTTTTTTGTCTTCATCTTAGGCAGCCTCGTCACTATTTCCTTGAGAATATTATGCGCTCCATGGTGAAGGTGAGCCATCCTCCTATGCCACAATTCTCCTAGCCCGCTATGTCTACTTACCAATGCATGTGTTGGCTCAAATTGTAACCGAAACAAGTTGCCATGCCTGACTCCAATCACTTTTTCAGCCTTGGAATCCTTGGGACGAATATAGACATTTCCCCTTTCAAAGGTCATGATGTAACCCTTGTCTTCCAAAGTAGAAAAAAATATTAAATTCTTTGTCATGCCAGGGACATACTATTGGCCTTGTTGTTGCACCAAAAGGTCGACCTATTAATGCATGATACAAGCTTCAATTAAGATCCTCGGGAGGTGGTTAAACCATGTCATGAAACCGAAGGGAGATGCTGATGGTTAGTCCAACAATCCCCCCCTCAGAGTCACCTGAGGGGTTCAAACCCATGACTGACTCTGATACCAATTGTTGGCCTTTCCGTTGCACCAAAAGATCGACCTGTTAATGCCCAATACAAGCTTCAGTTAAGATCCACGGGAGGCAGTTAAACCATGCCGCGAACCTAAAGGGAGATGTTGGCAGTTATTCCAACACATACAACACATCCTCCACCAACAAAGGTGTTCCAGACTCCCTCCAAAACTTGATCGTGCCAACACCAATTGCATGGTACTTGGCACTATCTCCTAGCTCAATATAGAAATCCATCTTCTTCTCCTCCAACTTGGTGAAACATTCTTTGACTCTCGTCATGTGGAAAGAAGCACCACTATCAATATACCATACCCTATTGATAATTGAACTTGAGAGATAGGTAATGAGAGAAAACCCATTCTCAAATCATGATGTAAACTCGTCCACCTCTACTATAGCAGCAACTTGCTTCTTCTTCTTGTCCTTATTTTTCTTATTCAGAAACTAACTGACATAGTGACCCAACTGATGGAAGCAAAAAAATTTTGTCTTGCTCAGATCTTTCTTCTTCCCACTCTTGGAAGAAGAACCTTTTGCTTGATCTTTATTAGAATTCTTCTTACCCTTGCTTGCAAGAGCAATATTTTCTTCATCTTGACCCTTCTTCATTTGATCTCCCTAATGAGCACATTCACAGATCTCCTGTTGAACAAAATCATCCCAAATCCTCACCCAGTTGAGTAGGCGATCTCTGCCAACAACACACTTGACAAACACTTCCCAATGCTTCGAAAAACTATTCAAGGCTAACTGCACCGACTCATCTTTAGCAATCATCTCTTCAACAACAACCAGCTCATCCCTGACCTATTTCAGCTTGAACAAGTAAGAGGTCACACTCTCACCTTTGGACATCTTGGTGTTATGCAATTTGTCCTTGAGCATCATCTTACAATTCCGATAGTCTCTCTGATAAAATTTTTGAGTGTATCCCACATCTTCTTGGTGGTGTCTTTCCCCGATAGATGAGGAATTAGATGATCTCTTACCCCATCAAGAATAATCCTTTGAGCCTTGGCCTCCTTGACTTCATGTGAATCTAGGGCTACAATAGGATCATTTGTTGGTGGTGTCACCTTTGTACTAGCATAGATCCACAACCCATTCTTCTTGAGAACGGATGTAATCTGAACCTTCCATTGTAAGAAGTTAGACGCACCCTCAAGCTTGTCCTCATATCAAACACTGGTTGCCATAGTCACAGAATAAATTGGAGACAAAATTTTGATTTTTTTTCTTGAAATTTGTGTCACAAATCTTGGCTTTGTATTCTGAGTTTAGAGCTCTGATACCATGTTCATTTCTTATAGCCTAGCTACAAATTAATTTCATAATAAATTCACCAAACAAAATCACATATTTGATTTATAAAAATTAATACATGTTGGGTTAAATAACAACTAATAATAGTGGAAGCAAAAATAACAACAAGCCAATCACAGATACACAATAACAAAAATATACGCAGGAAACCCCAGTGTCGGGAAAAACCTGCAAATGTTGGATCTTCTATTCAGCCTAACAACACAGTTTCCTTTCAAAAATAGAATATTAATTTTCTACAACAATCTTACATATATAGCCTCAGCTGTTTTAAATCAACGTGCAAGAAAAAAAACTTTCCTTACATTACTCAAATTTAAATCACACATTAAATCACTCTCGGTCTTATCTCAACCTCACAAACCAGAAACATTCTATTAATGAATAAAAATATTGTTGTTGTTGATAATCCAACTCGAATTGCTTTAAAGCATATCCAACTTGAGTTCCTTTAAAGTGCTTTAAAGCATATCCAACTCGAGTTGCTTTAAAACAACTCCACACTCCACCTTTCGAGCTACTGAAAATCAACAGACAGTCCTACTTTCCTTAAACAAATATTATCCAACATTCCCAATTTGTTATTTGTACAAAGCACATTCATCAAAGAAAAGAAATGAGAATGAACTAGAAGGATATGCACAGATGATGTTTATAGAAACAATGCAAAAAATGGTTAATAGAAATTAGTACCACTGAGTTGGCGGTAATCCTTGCATGAATTGAAAAACTTTTGGCATGAACACAATCCTTCAAAATCCACATCCCATTTATTGTGGATTTATGGAAAGCCACAAAATTTTGACTCAAAAATTATGATCAAAATTTCTTAGATCAGAGTGGTGGCATTTTTTCCCCATAAATAAAATAAATGCTCAAAAAAATTGAATACCAATGAAGTCCATTTCAAGTAAGTTTAAGCATTAAATTTAGGAATCAATCTAAGTGATATTTCTTTAAATAAAGAACCTCCACAATATGAGATCAATTTGAACCATGCACATTAGAATAAAACAACTCCTTTAACTAAAAACAAAAGCCCAAAGCACACAAATCATATCTTTAGGACAAAGAATGAGATAAAAGGAGTCATTGAAAACTATCCTAGTCCAACTCAAGGTATTGTGAGGAAAATTCAATGGCTAAGTTAGCCAATTTGTGTGTCAAGCATTAGATTCTCTATAGTAGTGCTTAATCTCAAACTCATTGATTTTTGACAATGCCTTGTTGATCTAATTAAAGATGTGGTATAATTTCTAGTTTATTGAAGATTTATGTGTTAAGATATTAATGATTACCATAGAGTCACCACCAATCTGAAGTGGAGAAATACCCTTCTTGATGGCCACTTCAAAACCTATGAGTAGGCCATTTTCCTCAATAATATTATTTGTATCATCTAGAATTTTTTGAAAGCAACATATGTGATCTTTTCACTACTATCCATGATAAAAGGTCCAACACCTAATCTTCCCATATTTCCATTTGATGCATCATCAAAATTGAGTTTAAAGGAATCTTTTAGAGATGGATTCCATTTAACACATCCTCTATTTGATTTGAAAATCTGCCAAGTGCCCCATTCTGAGGTATTAGTTTCAATAGATGCCAATTTTTAAGGATTGCAAAATCCCAAGAGGAAAAATCCTTATTTGATGAGAGAGATCTAAAGAGAAAAAAATATTTTTTTCTAAAATTAGCACTTCAATCCTCCTTAAAACTTTTGTTGGGATAACAATTTTTTTTTTGAAAAATACAATTATTTCTTTCCAACCATAGCTACCAAATCAGAATTTAGGTACTTTTTTCCAAAGGTTTACATAATTGGATTCTTTTTAAAGTGAGGACCATGACTTAAAAAGTTGAAAGAGAGAATTAGGCAAAGGGTTAGACAAACCAAGCACCCCCACAAAACACACACGATAAACAATTTGTTATTCCTAGCATGTCTAAACACATTCGTAGAATAATTTTATTGAGTGCAAGGTAGGGGAAGGCCCCCACTTTTGGGAGACAATTAAAACCCCAACATAACTTTGTAGGCCAAATCTTATGAGATGATTTTCCAATTAAAACATTATTCCCCTCTTTGAATAAATATTGTTTCATTTTTTACCCCATCCATAGTAGATTATCATTTTTTTTCTGAGAAGAAAATATGTCTTTTATTATTTCTTTCTATTAGAAACCAAGATCACCTGCATGCAATCACCTGTCACATGCAAAAGACATTCAGAAAAAAACAAGAAGTTCTGTAAACCTCAAAGTGTAAAATGCATTATTGAGAATCTCAAATTATTACAAAGAGATCAATCCTTATGAAGGAGATCAAGAAACCCTAAAAGGGAAACCCTAAATGAAACCCTAGTGTGCACACTTAATAATTAAACAATTATTAATGTGCCTAAGTTTAGCTTAAGCAACTAAAGGAATAAGTGACTTAATTAATTAACCAGTATGATATAATTAATTAAGAATAATAACTTATTACTCTAAAAACCCCCCTTAAGATGAACTTAGGAAAAAGCTAAAACACTAGAAGAAGATGCATGCAAGAAAAGATGGGTCCTGACAACAAGGCCTGATCAGGTACCCATTTACAAATGCAAGAAAGAGGTAGAGAAGGAAAACCCAGTGGGAAAAACCCCCCTACAATGATATGACATGCTGCAAAGAAGCAATAGAAGAACATTGTAGAGTAACACTGGAACCGAAATCTGGCAACCAAGGAAAGATACTTTTGTCTACTACTGAAACCGGATGAGAGTCACTGATTGGCTCAAGGAATCATGATAAAAGCAATAGCAGACCCAATGCCTCAAAACACTCAAAAAATCCAAATGGGAACAACCCTGGAATCTATGAAGCAACAGTCGATTATTGAATGATGTATTACTGAAAACGAAGTGCAAAGATGTAAGTTGCACCCTCCCAACTGCCAAAACATCCAAGTAATCTCCAAACAATCCATTGGGCCGATATGGACTAAGCAATCAACCTAGGATAGATATAGAAAAATTGCATGGACAGCAACGTAGAGCTCGTCAATACCTTTCCAACGCCGCAAAGATAGCGAAAATCGGAGATCGTGGCAAAAAGTTATGAGCTCGGAAGCATAAAATATACATCTAACTTCAAACAGAAATAAATGTAGTAAAATAGGAAAATACTATATAATAAACTGCACCAAATGAAAGTACATGGAACCCGCTTTCCGACGATATCTCGTTTGCCCGATTTCGATACCGTATGCCCAAGTTATGCCAAAAAACAAAAAAATTGCTCTTTTAGGGAAAACTAGGGTTAGGAGGGGACAAACAACGCCATATGAATGCTGACGTTAGTAGTTCACGTGCCTAAAATTGATGGCCATCTGGCCATCGCCGCAAAAAACTGGCCTCCAGCAAAAAAAAAATCGGTCGAAGCCCTTGGTCGCCGTATGACCGCGCGGAGTGGGCTGGGGGTTGGATGTCTGGCCGGGGGCTGGAAGCAAGGGGCCTAGTCCCCCATATGACCTGCGGACTACAGAGGAGAGCCCGTGGGGGCTGGCTCGGTCTAGCGGTGCAGGGTGGCAGAGCCACCGACGGCGGTGGCGGGCCGGTGGCTGCCGGGTGGTGAGATGCTTTACAACTAGAGGCGTATGCACAGACCCCGAAAAAATGTCGTTTTCCAAAAAAATTTGATTTTTGTGCATTGGGAAGTGTGTTGGGGAGGCCATATGGCCTCCCTGGCAATTTTTTTTGCCTTTCTAATCAACTTCACCAAAATCCATGAAACAAAGGGCGATCTTAGGGTTTTTGGGCGCTGTGAACGCGATGGCGACATCCGTTTGAGCCCAATGTGTCCCAAAAAATCAGCTACCCCTAGATCTTGCAAAAAGATGCCTATGGAAACCCTTGCACTTGAAACTCACAAAGAGGCCATATCTTCAGATCACGAACAGGCAGCGGCAGGTCTGGAGCTTTGATACCATGTTAGAAACCAAGATCACCTGTCACATGCAAAAGACATTCAGAACAAACAAGAAGTTCTGTAAACCTCAAAGTGTAAAATGCATTATTGAGAATCTCAAATTATTACAAAGAGATCAATCCTTATGAAGGAGATCAAGAAACCCTAAAAGGGAAACCCTAAATGAAACCCTAGTGTGCACACTTAATAATTAATCAATTATTAATGTGCCTAAGTTTAGCTTAAGCAACTAGAGGAATAAGTGACTTAATTAATTAACCAGTATGATATAATTAATTAAGCATAATAACTTATTCCTTTAGTTGCTTAATTGATACCCTTCATGAGAGGGAACTATGCTTCAAATCTAAATAGCTTGAGCAGCTAAGGATTAAGCTTGCAAAGAAAGTTGTAGACCTTGCGTTTTTAAAAAGGTGCAGGGATTCTAAGTTGATTCCTTCGTTCGCTAGGGTCACCCATCACTTGTGGAGCTTCAGCACTAAGCATATCTTCATCTGGGCTCGTCTGTCCCTTCTCAGAGTAGTCATCAAATCTACTAGAGTGGCTATCAATCTCCTGAACTCAAGGCTTCTTCCTCTTCATTTGGAGCTAGCTTCATTGCTTCGTGCTGACCTCTGGATCCAACTTGACACCTCTTCATATGCCAGAGCCATGGGTAGACAAGAAGCCTGCATCATTAGACAACAAAAAAAAAAATTCAAGCTACAATGGAAGCATCTTTCTGATACTTTCCCTTCCTCCCATCCATCCCTTGTCCTTCGCTCTTCTCCTCGTGTCCCCCAGTGTTCTCCACGCTCTCATTCTATCTTTCCTGCACTTGTTCTTCACTCTTCCCCACCGACTCCTCTTCTCCCACCCATTGGCACCCACTCGCAATCTCCTGTTGTTACCAACTGATCGCATGGTGTTCTGTCGCCACCCTCTGGTCTGCTTTCTCCCTCTCTCTCCGAGTCAAGGAGACATTCCATTCTGCATCCTCCCATCATTAACCCTGTTCCTCTTCCTCACCACCTTGCGCGTTCTCTCTCCTCCCAGTTGGGTCTCCAACGTCAGTATTGGGTGCCTTCACCACGAAGTTCTCCATATCTCTGTGCTGTCTCAAATGATGTTTCCTCGGCTCAGCTCATCCAATCTATCTCCTCAGCAGTGCCTTGCGAGCATCGTTCTGCTGCAAATGGCTCCAGATACGTCTTCTCCCCTCGTTTCTTCTCATCAAACCTCTGTCGACTGCATTAATTGCACTTACTCTTTGGATTCTACTTTTGATCCTCCTTTGCATGTTGAGCTTTCACCCGTCCCTTCATTCTCTCCTCGAGCCCATCTCTGCTATGATTTTTGTCCATCCTCACATCATCCTGTCTTTAATTTTCCCCAACCCACTTTTACCCACACCGGTTGCAGCTCCCCCCACTTGCTGGCCTCATTGGAGTTGTCCACCCACCTTTGGACTCTCGGTCCTAGCTATTCGGGTGGTAGTAGCCATCCTAGGTTTCGTGATCGAATTTCTCAACTAGTTCTCCCCTGTGATCCGCACAAATCAAATACAATTAAAATGCAGTCGTATCTCCAACCGATTGGTCTTCCTTCCTTTCCTCGTTTCTCCCCCAATCTCCTCCCTATCCCCGACTGGGAGAGTAAATTAGTGGTCAACTTGTCTGGCTCTACCTTAGATCCCCTTGCCATTAATGTTCTTAAATGTGGTATCAGGTTTGCCTTGTCACCTAGAGCTATCCCGCATGTTGACTTCCTAATTGAAATCGATAATGCCATCTGTGGTCTTCCTCATGCCGTCACCGGGGAAATCCGCCAAGATTGTGTCATTTCCCTTAGGCACGCCAAGCCTCCCAAGCGTAATGTCTCGAATCTTGAGCTTCTCGCCTTCAATAAATAATTGCACAACCAAGATCTTGTTATTTCCAAGGCAGACAAGGGAAATGCTACCTTAGTCATGAACAAGCTTGACTACAATTCAAAAATGCTTGGACTCCTTTCTAATGCTAGTAGCTATAAAGTTTTATCACGTAACCCTTGCTCCAAAATTTTAAAGCTTGTCAAGTCCTTGGTGTCTTCCTCCTCATTTGATGAGGGCACCAAATGGCATCTCATTCCCAACAAAGAAATCACTCCCCGCATCTATGGTGTACCCAAAATTCACAAAGTCGACATTCCTTTGAGACCCATTGTCGATACCATGGGGTCATCAACTTACAACCTTGTTTCTCACCTCTCTAGATTATTAGCCCCTCTTATTGGGAAGTCTGACTCCATCAAGAATTCCACCCATTTTGTTCAGTTTGCCAACAATCAAAAGTTAGAGACTAATGACCTTTTGGTGAGCTTCGATGCAGTTTCCCTTTTCACCAAGGTTCCCATCCCTAACTCAATTGAAATTGTCGGGCACAAATCTAATGAGGAGATTGCTTCCCTTGTTGAATTGCGCTTAAGGTCAACCTTTTTCTCCTTCCAAGGGATCATTTATGAGCAGGTCAATGGTGTGGCCATGGGTTCCCCTCTCTCCCCTGTCATTGCCAACCTCTTCATGGAGCATTTCAAAGAATTAGCCCTTCACTCCTTCCCTCTCAAGCCAAAGTGGTGGAAAAGATATGTTGATGACACCAATGTATGTTGGCCCCATGGCTTGCAAAAATTAGAGGACTTCCATTCCCACCTTAATAGCCTTATGCCTTGTATTTCCTTCACCAAAGAGATTGAAGTGGATAACCACCTTCCTTTTCTTGATATTCTTCTTCTCAAAAACCCTGATGGTTCCCTGGGACGTCGAGTGTATCGCAAGGCTACCCACACTGATCTCTATCTTCACTCGTCCTCTCATCACCACCCTTGCCAAAAAAATGGTGTTCTTCAAACTCTTGCCTTGAGAGCCTTTAGAATTTGTGATGAGGATAACTTAAACCTCGAGTTAAACCATCTTCGTCATGTGTTCGCTCTAAATGGGTACTCTAATAAGAAAATTTCTCAAGCCTTTAACCAAGCCAAGGCTTGTTTCCTCTCCACCCCTAAATCTATCCACTCCTCTAGTCTCCACATTGCCCCTCTCCCCTTCATTGATGGCTTATCCCAAAAAACCTCCAAGATCCTTCGCAAAAAAGGTCTCCAATGTGCTTTCAAACTCCTCTCCACGGTGAGGAATTGGATCCCCTCTCTGAAAGATCCCAAGGACATCCTTCTCCACTCAGGTGTCTACAAGGTTATGTGCTCCTATGGGACACCTTATATTGGTGAAACCGGTCGATCGTTCAACACTAGAATCAAAGAGCACATAGCGTATATTAGACATGAGCGTGTCCTCAAATCTACTTTAGCCGACCACTCCTCTTCTACCAAACATCATATTTGTCTTGAAAGCACCCAAATCCTACACAAAGAAGATAATTTTGTCAAAAGGAGGCTCAAAGAAGCCACTGAAATCAACAACCACCCTTTGAACTAATCAAGACGAAGGGTGGAGGTTGAGTCAGGCTTGGAATCCCTTGTTATCCAACCTTCAAACCCTTCGCCTCCCCTCCTCTCCTTGATCCCCTTCTTCTTCCCTTGTTCGTTGGGTGTCCCTACCTCCCTTCCCGTGCCTTGGTCTCCTTGTCTTGCTTCCTCCTTCGCTTCCTCCTTGTTGCCCCTTCTTCTTTTTTTTGGTCCCTTTTTCTTTTGTCTTTCATTATTGGTTGTGGCCCTCTTTCCCTTGCTTTCAGGTGTCTTTCGATGTGGTTCTTTGGTTTATTGTGGCAATTGTATATATCCTTTGTAAGCACTTGCATTGGTATATGTATATGCATATGCATATATATATGTGATGCATATGTTTATGTATATGTATACTTTACATACTTGGTTGTGTTCCTGTTTTTGTTCTTTATGGTTTTTTGTTTATGCTCAACTTAATTGTATAAGTATATGTATATGTTTATGTGTATGTATATGTAAATGTATAATGTACACACACATTTGCATTTATATTTACATATACACATACACATACACTTTCATTTATTTTTCATATTTATAATTTTATTTTTCATTATTTATTATACATATACACATACACATTCTTTTTCTTTTTAATTGTATCCAGTTTATGTATAATGCACACTTAATTTTGCATTTGTATTTATATTTGTGCTTGCATATTTTATTTTTTTGTTTCTTACTTATTTTCCTTATGTTGTTTTGTTTGATTCTTGTGTCCTTTGTTTGCGTTCTTGTGTTGGTCTTGTTACTCCTCGTTACATGTGGCTTATTTGTTCTTTTTTTGTAATCCTTTCTTTATTCTTTGTTTTTTGTTTTGGTGCTTTTAATTTATTTTTTTTTCTCTTTTTTCTTATTTTTTGCTTTCATTTATTTGCATATGCTTTGGCTTTTGTATTTGTATATGTATACGCGTATGTATGTTTTATGCACATACACATACACCTGCCATTTTTAATTTTCTCATTGTGTGGGCTTTATGATTTCTTGTTGTATTTGGTTTATTTTTTTAATTGTTTCGTAATTTAATTTTATTCGTTTATTTTTTGTTTTAGTGCTTTAAATTTATTTATTTTATTCTTTCTTTTCTTATTTTTGCATTATTTTTCATGTATAAGTATATGTATATGTAATTGTACAATGGGAACACACATATACATACACTTATACACATACTCTTACTCCCCCCTTTTTATATTTTTAATTGTTTTTCTCACTTTCAATATATTTATGCATACCTTTCTTATTTATCCAATTTTTTGCTTCGTTATTCTTTTTGGTATTTGGTTTTGTTTTTTGGTTTCGTGCTTTAGTTCTATTTTACTTCACTCTTTCATTTCTTATTTTATTTTACTTGACTCTTTCATTTCTTAGTTGATTATTGTGCTTTATAATAAATCACTCTTTCATTTCGTAGTTTTTGTATTGTTTCCTTTCTCTTTTGTGTTTTGGTTTTTATTAATTGTTCTGGGCCTTTTGCTTTCCTTTATACTTTGCTTTAAATTTATTTGAATGCCATTTTAGTTTTTTGCTTGGTATTTTTGTTGTTTTATGTCAATTTTTGGTTGTTTTTTGTTTCAGTGTTGTAATTGTTTTGGTTTGGTAATTGGGTTGTTGGTTGGTATTCCTATATTGGTTTTCATTTTGGTTTTTGTTTTGGTTGGTGGTTTTGCATTTTGTGGGTGGTGGTCTTGTATTTGTTTATTATTGTTTTGGCTTGGTGATTTTCATTTTATTTTAGTTGTGTTCTTTGTTCTAAGAATTAATTTTATTTTTAGTCCAACTTATTGGTTATTCTTTTTGGTTTTCAACTATTTAATTATTTAATTATAAACTTTTTTTCTCTTTTGTCTTGTTCCTCTCGGTCTTTGTGCCCCCTCTCTCTCCTCACCTTGCTTTATAAATAACACTTGGTCTGCATATTGTCATTCTCTCCTTTAGTTTTGCTCTCATCCTGATGATGGATCACGGAGTGTGATCCGAAATGTTGATGCAAAAATTTTCACACAATCTAAGCCAAAAATTATTGCAATGAACTTTAACTCATTGTTATGCATGCATTTAAACCATCAGTTAGCTTTTCGAAACAATCATCAAGAAAGATATTTTGCAACTTAACTCACAACTGACTGATTAAATTTTTTTAAACCTCAACTTGCATAATTAAATCAATCTACAATTAATTAACCTTTTGCAATTAAAATACTTTAATAATTCACTTTAATACCACGATAAACTAAAAAAATTAACTTTTCCAACTTAAACATTTCAATTAATCAACAAATCAACATTACTATTTTCATTAAAATATTAAGTAATCTAAATTAACACTATGAAAACATAGTAAATATAACATTACGCGACAACTATAGACACAAAAAAAAAGATGACAAGACATAAAGGTGACAAAAAATACTTGTTATTTTCAGAACAATGGTACACGATAGAGGACAAGTATATCTCCCTTCAACAATTCCATTGGGCCATGGCACACTCAGACCTGACAAGCAGGTGGAGTCGATGCCTGTACCTAAAATTTGCATCACACTACAAGATCAAATGAACAACATATATACATATGAAGACACATCGTGAAGAAGAATCATGATGTAGCAGGGCACTCACAAATGAGTACTGTTAAACCATCTCCTTCACCGACTGATGTATAACATAGCATCTAACATAAACTGCATAATAACATCATCATATATAAAACAAAGCATCATAGATCATCATAATAATGCCATCTCATGAAAATAAACATCACATCATAAGGTAAAGTGTATCATCAACTAAGTTTCACAACTGGTCATGTAATCCATGACATAAGCATCAAAGTAACACAATCCAAAAACATCTAACTAACTACTAATAGTATCTCCAACACAACTGAAATAGAAATGACATCAGGAGGGTCATTACATGATAATTTTCTTATTGATTAGAATTTAATTCAAAAAAAAATATTTTAATGTTTAGGTGTATATTAAAATATAAATCTTTCACTTAGAAAAATTGGTTAGATGTTGTGCAATGCATAATCTTAATTTGTTTTGAATTATTAAATGTGATTTATGTGATATATCATACGAATTGAATTGTTAAATGTGCGTAATATTATATATGATATGAACCTATATTTTAATGTTATTATTTATTTTTTATTTAAAATTAAAAAAAAAAGAGAAGAAAGGTGTTGTGATAACTTCAATACATGCATCTATTTTAAAGATTTTATATTTATTTTTATTGATGTTTGACCAAGCATGGTTAATGAATGATCTTCATAAAGGGGTACTTTTTTCTAAGTATGAAATATATATTACTTTTGTTAAATATTTCTAATTTTTTTATATTTGTATTGTATTCTTCCATATTGATATAAAATCACCAATAATTAGTGTATTGTCATTTAAGTGTATGTCAACTAGTGCCTTGTCAATAATGACAATTATCACAAATAATTTCATATTGAGTGTTGAATACAAGTTAATTACTAATTTTAAAAATGTAATAAACTAAGCTTGTCAATATAGCTTCTATATTGTGTGTTATATAATGACTTGACTATGTAGTTTTTATTTACTTTTTAATATATTTCATAACTCCATGCATATTGTACTAAAAAATGGATTCAATTTTTTGTAGTTTTTTTTTAGACTGCAGGAATCACGTAGCATGACCCCCTATAAACTGCAGTGGGCCTGGTAAAAATTTTAATGTGACCGGTGGTGCTAGCATGACATGCCCTCTGATACCACGGGGGTGGGGAGACTAGACTTCGTGAGCAACCTCCTACAACAGGAAAGGTCTAGCCAACCGAGCAAGGGCCCCCACCAATTTTTTGTAGTTTATTGTTAGTATAATGTGTATTTTTATTTTAAGAATATTATGTCTAACTGTATGAATTCATAGGTATCTACAATATCATCAATATGATATTTTAAGCTCTATATGTTCAAAACTAAAATAGACATGATAAAATATATACTGATTAGAGGTTGATCATATTGCAACACTTGTATTTTTTATTTGTAATCAATGAATTTAGTTTTTATTTTTTCTTTGACCTTGAATTTTTATTTTGTAAGTGGATTTAGTAAGTATAGTTACACATCTTGCACACATGAAAGTCCTATATATACATATATACATATATGTGCATGCATGTATGTGCATGTGTGTATGTATGCATTTATGTATGTATGTACACACACACATTAGTCCATGTGAGTTCATCTCTAGTTGGTCAATTACAATTTCATGCAGTGTAAGCCCTTGTGACCTATGGCTTATTTATGCACATGCAAGTTGTATTGGATATTGTTTAAAAGGATTTTTATATTCGGTAGAAAAATATATTTGATAGAAGCTTTACTATTTATAGTATAGATAACCATTATTTTGAAATTATGTTAGTAAATGGATGTGCTATTTTTTTTAGAATAGTGTTAGCTAATATTTTTATTGAATTGGATCTATATAACATCTACATTTTTTGTAATTATGCTTTCTTTTAATAGTTTATTAGCAATATTTACCAATCCATCTTACATGTTGTAGTTCCTAGCATATATAAGTTAACTAATATGTTGAGTTTAGTGTAATTTATTGTAAGACTCTTGTTTTTGGATATATTGTTATCTTACCATGTTATTTTATTCTATCTCATCAAGTATATAAATGATAATTGGTTGAATAGAAACAACTAACAATAATTTAGTATTATGTAAATCCACATAATCATTTGTGTGGAAATGATATAGAAATTTTAGGTCGATTATAGTAGGTTGGTTGCAATTAAAATTAAGATATGATATATCACTATCATAGTATGAATTAATTCACGTTTTGTTTAATATATAGATAAAATTTAATTTGTTTATGCATGTACTTTTCAATTCATAGTGTTATAGATTATCTATCCAAAAAGTGTATGAACTTAAATATTTATTTCTAACCATCTTGTATAGGTTGTGTTTGATAAAATTAATCATAGAACACTATGTCAACATCTCTGAAATAATTTGATGGTCCAAATTTTATGTCTCACATTCTTTTATGAATAGAATAAAATAATTTACTACCTATAAAAATTCCTCATCTATGAGTAGTACTTATAATTGTTTATAATACTTTTCTAGATAATCTAGAAATTAGCAATACATATGTATTCTTGTTATACATGATTTTTTTTTTTTTTAATTCCATTATAGATACTTTTTATTTAAGTAGGTAAGAAAAAGGATTTGAACTATAAATTCCTACTAACATTTGGAAGATTATTTCTGAAGTAAATGGTTTCTCTATTCTTGTGCCACCAATTAAGAAAAGGTATAATGACTTGTCTATATCAAGTCATTTTTATTGTAATAATTTTTTAGAATTTTTTGATGTTCTTTGTTTAGCATTCATCACAACTTATATTATTTTATTTTTTTAAGGAGGTTTGCATTTAGTATATCTTGGAAATCAATATGTTTTTTTTTCTTTTGTGCTTACTTCAACCATTGTAAATTGGCACTCGGATCATTTGTCTTAATGATATTCTTATTGTCCTCTTACTTGTCAACTAGTTTTAGAGTTTGATATTTAATTTTCTTTATTCAAATACATTATTGAGATCTCCCACATTGTATTGAAACTGTATATATACCTAGACTCATTTTATTTTATATTATTTTTATTAAAGGCATATGAACCTACAAATATTTTGAATTCTTCCTTTAATGCATCTACATTATTTTGAAAGGGAAAATATAGTAATAGTTTGTAATATTTATCTTTTTTTAAGTGCTTTTTATATTTAAAAAACTTGATAATGCTAGGTTGTCTTTGTTTTAAATTTTAATACTTTCATATCTTGTACTCTAAAGCAAGCTGATCTAGGAAAATGTGTTATGTAATTCATTAACACATTATCTCTTGTTATTCATTAAGTTGTGATTTTAATAGTGATATGAATTTTAGAATTAATATTCATTCTTAAGGTGGAGATGTGTTTATGAACATGCATTTTCTTAAATTTGGATTTAATGGTAATGAAAACACATTGTGTATGGTGATTGGAATAGATGTTTACTATAGATTAAGCAATGTGTTTCAAAGGGTGTGTGTTAATTGTATAACATACATTTTTTCATTCTCTTTATCTATTCTCTTGAAATATTCATTCATACAATTATTAACCTTTATCATGTACAATGAATATTATGTTGCAATAATATATGGATTAAGGACATGTTGAACTATGTACCAATGTTTTCCTACCAAAAGTATGATATTTTATTAATAAAACTATTATTCCAAGTATGTGTAAAGTATTTTTTTGAGAGAATGGTTGGTTGTTTAGTATTGAATATATTTATTTCATATAGTTATTTTCAATTATTTAATTTGCTCAAGAAGTCATCAAAATTTCTAGCCTCATTATATTATTTTTTCTCAATAATTGTGAATATATTTGGAACACAACAATCTACTGAGAGGGGGGTTGAATCAACAAATACTAAAAATTTAATCTTCTTATCCTTAGTGCAGACACAACCCTTAAATCTAAATGTGTAGATTAAAACATGAAAAGACATGAAAAACACATGCACATACAAGATCAACACATAAAACTAGATATACGTGGAAAAACCAAGCTGGGAAAAACCATGGTGACAAAGGTTGCTTGAGTATACTACTCAAATCCAACATCACAAATAAATATTTTGTTACAATATTTTAAGGGAACTAACCCTAAGGAGACACCAATCCCCTATTCTAAGCACCAACTCAGTACAAATGGGGCAATAACCTCTACAATATTAAAAGCTCATATATGCATAAAATTGGTTATGCATAACCTAATAATGCATCAATACATTTCGTACATAATTTTTGCACCACACTTTTATTTCTCTGCTCACTCTTCCTCAACTATAATCAACTTCAAATATTCATTCTATACTCTATCCAATTGAATTAGTAACTCACTTACACGCTTAACTCTCTAACATTGTTACCCTCTTTCAAAAAACCAACCCTTTTCACTTCTGGTCTTCTCTTTTATAATAATTTTTGTCTTCATTGACAAGCTATCTCAAACATATAAAACCTTGTCCAAATTCAATGTATATTTCATTTTTTATTAAAATGAACCTGGGGTTTTCATGTCGTCTTATCATTTTTCTGTACAATGGATTCGTATTCAATATCTTTTATTTTTCTTGCCTTAGTACCACAATTTCAATCAATAAGAAATGAGATTCATTTTGGATGGTTACGTGGTAATTTTTGTAAGAGTCTCCATTCGTCCATCCTTTTACTTGATTCCATCGACCTGCAATTACTATGAAAAAAATTTCAACTCCATCGAACCCATCTGGAAGCATCTCTTAGGGTTTCCTTCACTGACCAGCTTCTCCAACAAGCTATCGTTTATCAATTTAATCAACCATCTACCTTATTCAATGCATTCGCCATATTTTTGTATGCTTGACCTGTTAGGGTTTCATAGTCACCTATGTTGGCATAAGAAATCATGCCATTTTTATTCACAACTTCAAACCTATGTTTTACTAATTAAATTGATATTATTCGATTAGGTTTCATCACCTTTTAAATCACTTTAACATTGTTCACCAAAAAAATTATTTATTCGCCTTTTAAATCATTGACCACAAAAACGTGTGTTGATTTCCAGTGAGGATATAAAATCAACCAATAAAAATGTGCCACATTTTAGCCTCTTGTTTGATAATCCTTCACCACCTGTCATCATGATGTCACCTTCTTCCACGTCACACCTTCATTTGTTCATCACCCATTGCATAAATAATTTCTTTATTTAGCTTCATAATCACGATGTGAAACAACCAAGTGATGCAATAAAACTTTGCCATGTGTCAAACTCTCGCTAACCCACGAGTTCAAACTAATTCAATGCCATCATTCAATGGGGTGGCGGGAAGCTTCCACATGTCCTTCTATCAGCGGTCGAGGATCAAGGATCCCTTGTACTTCATGCCAAACTAAAAAAGTTACCTTCAAGCTACAAAGACCGAAGCCCTTTCGTGAGTCGAGATCCTCCCTTCCTTCATACAACTCATCATTCTTTTCAGTAAGGTGCAAGCCTCCCTACCAAACTACGAACTTCAAATCCATTTCGGGGGTTAGGATTTGGGGTTTTTGCATACTCCTTTCTTCAAAAACAAAGATAGCCTATACTCACTAATCCAAGAGGATCCAAAAGACCTAAAAATTTCATAGTCTCAGAATCTGATGAAACTAGCATCATTGGATAGAGCTCGTTGACACGATCCTAATGCAACTTGAATCATGTCAAAAGGAGGTCAGATGCAAAATTTATTCTTGATCAAAGTTTGGCAGGACTAAGGGTTCTAGAGGAACACTCTAGGCCAAAAATTGATTATCTCCAAATTGGATAGAAATGACACCAAGTCAAAGAGCTTGTCGAGACAGTTTTGACGTAACTTGAATCGCGTCAAACAAAGTCTGTATGTGAAAGGCCTATCAAATTTGTGCAGAAAAATGTTGTCCAGGTATAGATGATGACCTCAGCATGATGACATGGCATTCATATAGACGTGCTAACATGGCAGGATGCTAACTTGGACCAATGAGAAGGTGACACATGGCATTGGTGATGTGGCTTAGTTTGATGATGTGGACCAATCAAATACTAACACATGTCCAAGCATTGGCAAATAAGAAATTTCCATGTGGCTTAATGAATGGATGCCAAGTGGCACCATGCCTTTCCTCTAGTTTGTTGTTTGTTAAAAAAATTGTTTGGGGGATTCGAACCCCCAACCTCTCTCTCCCTATTTTCATGTGCCACCATTATACCACATGGCTTCCTTGCTACAAAATTAGACCTCATTTATATTTATCATTTAAATGATGGAAAATATTATAAAAGGGGGTTAGGTGGTTTGAACCCCCTACCTCCCAAATACCACTAAGTGCACTCCACCATTACACCAAGCGTGATCGATGGGAATATAAGTGGATGATTTTATATTTATTATGGTAAATCATGTTCAAGAGTGAAAAGGGGGTCAGGCATTTTGAACCCCCGACCACTCTTGTACTATAATCACACCCAACCAATGCACTATGTGCATTTTTCTCAACAAATTTAGCTATATTTATGTTTTCTTATAATTTTAGACAATGGATATAATCTGAAATACATGAATTACTGGGAACTCATAATCATTAAAATAATCCTAATTATTAGAAAAAAATTGAAGATTAAGGGCTCTATTTAGTTGATATGGGAAATATATTGTTTTACCCATTAATTAGAAAATGAAAGTGTATATAAGGGGGAGTTTTTTGCTTGTAAAGGAAATCAAATTCTCTTGGGAGGAAATTAGGCAAAATAATTTTGGATATTGATGTAAACACAAAGAACTTGTATTTTTTTAAAGTATTTCTTTAAGTGTAATTGGGAGTTTAAGACATTTGAATCCTACCCCATAGACACAAGTAAAGGAGAATAAAAAAGAGTCTTAAGGTGTTGTGAGAGAGTGTGAGAGAAATTGTAATGCAAGTCTGAAGCTTGGATGATGTTAAAAGGAAATTAAAGTTTAACGTCATTAATAGTGCGGTCCTACATTGAGAAGTGGACCCAAATACATAGCCCAAACATATGGGTGAACTTCATTAACAAATTCCTTATCCTCTCTCTATTCTCTCTTTTTCTTTTCAACTTTAATTCCTTCTTTGAGTTTTAATTACGACATTTAAGTAATTAATTAATATTTTCATTAATTTGTGTAAATGGTTAAGTGAACTCAATTTTGGTTAAATAAATATAACCACACAATTCTATTTTACTCGAGAAAATCTGTGATTGGGGTTAAGTGAAAGTATTTTGTAAACCTTTTAATTACAGATCAAGTTTGGCATCAAAGCAGTTTAAAAGGTAAAATTGCAAGTGGTGGATGTTAACCAAGATGAAATTAAAGTGAGGAGAAGGTGTGCTTGAGGAGATTAATCTAGAGATCGGATCAAGGTGAGTTACTCAAAGATAAACCATGGCACAACTGGAAGAAGGAAAATCTCCCAATTCTAAAATATTTGAGAATGAAGAACAATTTTGAAAAATGTTCCTAGACATGAAGATGATGCTAGAAGAGTTTTACAAGGATAGAAAGAAGAAGAAAGAGAAAGGTGAATCCTCTTCAAAAGATGAAAAAGGTAAAGGAGTAGGAGGTTGTGGTGACCCTCCTGAACCTTAGTCTCCATATTCTTCACCTTCTTCATCTTCTTCGTCTACTTCCTCTTCAAAGAAGAAACAACTTGTGCAACCTAAATCTAATACACCTTTGTTAAATCTTGATGTTAAATTTGAATTGCCAACTTATAATGGAGAACTAGATGTAAAAAAACTTGATAATTGGATAAAGCAGATTGGATTTTATTGCAGGATTCGGAATTTTACTCATGATACTTCAAAGATTCAATTAGCCACTCTTCACATGGGAGGCACAACCTGAATCTATTGGGAGACAAAAACTCAAGAAGATCTTAGTCGATGTGGTAAAATTATTTCTTCTTGGTTTGAGTTTATAGCTACACTTAAGAAAAAAAATATCTAGTAGGTCATATGCAATAAGTAGTAATGAATTGGAAATATTTAAGGCAAGAGAAAGGACAAAATGTACAGGAATATACACTTGAATTTAGGAAAAGAGATTTAATTTTGGGCATTCCATTATACACGCAAGAAAATTTGTTGAAGTATATAGGTGGATTACGTGAAAATTTGAGGCATATAATACTTACGTTCAATCTAAATAACCTTGATGAAGTTAGTGTGCAAGCCATTCATCTTGAAACAAGCACAAAAAATGAAGAAGGAAATGCAGTGAACAACTTTTATGAAGAAAGAGGAGGAAAATCCTTATTGCTCGCACTCCAAAAATAAACGGCACGAAGATGCAAAATTTTGGAAATTGCACCCTGATTAGAAACCAAAATGGTTCAAGGGTCAAAAGGGTAAGAAAAAAAACACAACTATCATGCAAGACCTCAGATCAAGTTTCAATGATGAAACCAAGATAATGATTGTGGGTATAAAAGGTATTATTCCTATTGCCAGTGCTAGTTCCCATGCTTCTTCTTTAAAGTACATAATGAGGTCACTGTTGAAAGTAAAAGGAAGGAATTTTTTCATATAAGGACTATTGCAAAAAAAAAAACTTGATACACTCATAGATAGTGGATCACAAGTGAACTTAATCTCTGAACAAGCTGTTAAGCAATTGGGATTAAAAACAACACCTCATCCAAAACCATATCCATTGGATTGGGTGCATGATAATTCTTGGTTACATATGTCGATACAATGTAAACTTTGATTTGCAATCACATCCAAGTCTGTAGATGAGGTAGAGTTAGATGTAATTCCACTTGACATTTGTGGGATGGTTTTAGGAAGTCCTTACTTGTATGACAGAAAGGCCATTTCCTACAAGGAACATAACAAGTATCATTTTTTTAAAGATGGAATTTAATTCATTGTGAAAGCTCATCACATGAAGAATGATAGATCTATTGTAAACATGAGGCATTTGAAGATGATTCTAAATGTAAGCAATTCTTTAACCCTCATGTTTGTAACAACTAGTGATAATAAGCATGAAGATTCTAATTATGATAAGATGTCATAGATAGCACAATGTGAGGATCAATCGCCAACACATTTAAGCCTTCAACCAAAGGTGGTAAAAGAGGTTTTGGATGATTCATTTTCTGATAATGTTCCTATTCAAGAGATCCAGCACGATGATACTTTTTCTTTCAAATTAGTTTATTCAGTATTGTTGCTTCCTATTCTACTAGTTAGTTCTATGTGGATAGTGGATGCGACAATGAATATTGATAAGTATACAGTTGATTGTATCAACAATACTATCTCATTTTTCATCTTCTTTGTGATGGGTCAAATGATCAAAAATCTTACAAGGTGGATAGATGATATTGGGCAAGTGAGGCAACAATGCCCTCACGTAAATTCTACATAAAAAATAGACTTTTGGTGGTCCAAAAGCTTCTCAATTGGGAGGAATGATCTAGGAGGATCCAAAAGACCTAAAAATTTTAGTCTTGGAATCTGATGAAAATAGATGATAGGATAGAGCTCATCGACATGATCTTGACGCAACTTGAATCACATCAAAAGGAGGTTGGATGCAAAAGTTATGCTCAGTCAAAGTTTGGCAAGACTAGTGGTTCCAAAGGAAGACTCTAGGCTAGAACATTGATAATCTCCAAATTGAATAGAAATGACACCAAGTCAAAGAGCTTGTCGAGATGATTTTTGTTTTTGCTTGAATCATGTCAAATGGAGTCTGTATGTGAAAGTTATGGTCGGTCAAAGTTGTGCAAAAAAAGGTTGACTAGGTATAGATGATGACATCAGCATGATGATGTGGCATTCGTATAGACATGCAGATGTGGTAGGATGCTGAATTGGACCAATGAGAAGGTGACATGTGGCACTTGAGATGTGGCATAGTTTGATGACATGGAACAATTAGATATTGACACGTGTCCAAGCATTGGCGAATACGAAAGTGCCACATGGACCAATGAATGGATGCCACGTGGAACTTTGGTTGGGGGATTCAAACCCCCAACCTCTCTCTCCCTATTTTCATGTGCCACCACTATACCACATGGCTTCCTTGCTAGAAAAGCAGAGCTCATTTCTATTTATCATTTAAACGATGGAAAATCCTATAAAAGGGGGTCGGGTGGTTTGAACCCCCAACCTCCCAAATACCACTACATGTGCTCCACCACTGTGCCAAGTGTGATTCATAGGAATATAAGTGGATGATTTTATATTTATTATGGTAAAAATAATGTCCAAGAGTGAAAATGGGGTTGGGCGATTTGAACCCCCAACCACTCTTGAACTATAATCATGCCCAACCAATGTGCTATGCACATTTTTCTCAACAGATTTATCCATGTATTTATGTTTTGTTATGATTTTAAACAATGGATATAATCTGAAATACATGAATTAAGGGGAACCCATAATCATTAAAATAAGCTCAATTATTAAAAAATATTTGAAGATTAAGGGCTCTATTTAGTTGATATGGGAAATATATTGTTTTACCCCTTAATTAGAAAATGAAAGTGTATATAAGGGGGAGTTTTTGGCTTGTAAAGGAATTCAAATTCTCTTGGGAGGAAATTAGGCAAAATAATTTTGGAGATTGATGTAAACATAGAGACTTTTTTTTTCTTTTGGTATCTCTTTAAGTATAATTGGGAGTTTAAGGCATTTGAAGCCTACCCCATAGATGCAAGTAAAAAAGAATACAAAAGAGTCTTAAGGTGTTGTGAGAGACTATGAGAGAAATAGTAATACAGGTCTAAAGCTTGGAATCACTAATAAAGTTTTCATACATTGAGAAGTGAACCCGAAGACGTAGCCCGAACATATGGGTGAACTCCGTTAACAAATTCCTTATCGTCTCTCTATTCTCTCTTGTTCTTTTCAGCTTTAATTCCTTCTTTGAGTTTTAATTGCGATATTTAAGTAATTAATTAATGTTTTCATTCATTTGTGTAAATGGTTAAGGGAAATTAATTTTTTAATTTCACTGGTCAAATAGACATAACCACACAATTCTATTCTACGATTAAGAAAATCTGTGATTGGGGTTAAGTGCAAGTATTTCGTAAACATTTTAATTAAAAATCAAGTTTGGTATCAGAGCAATTTAACAAGTAAAATTGCAAGTGGTGGAGGTTAACCTGGATGAAATTAAAGTGAGGAGAAGGTGCACTTGAGGATATTAATCCAAAGATTACATCAAGGTGGGTTACTCGAAGATAAACCATGGCACAATCGAAAGAAGGAAAATCTCCCAATTCTGAAATATTTGAGAATGAAGAACAATTTTTCAAAATGTTCCTAGAAATGAAGATGATGTTGGAAGAGTTGTATAATGATAGAAATAAGAAGAAAGAGAAAGGTGAATCCTCTTCAAAATATGACAAAGGTAAAGGATTAGGAGATCACTCATGAAGTTCAAAGTTTTAGGTTTGAAATTTATGGACTTTAAGAAAATTTCTTCATTCCTTTGCAACTTGTATGAGGTATAATCGATACCCAATGTCTAAAACCTTGGAGAAAAATTTGAAAAAGACTAACTCCAAACAACCTCCTACTTTAGCAAGTGGTACACTACAAGCCTAAATCTCAATTGCTGAAAACTTCCAAACCTTCACATCTTCTAAGTATTTTTCAAACACATTCGATAAGCAATAAGCCCGAAGCCTGAACTCTGAAACCTGCTCACTTAGCACAAATTTCGCTAAGTTTTTTACACCCCTTCTATCTGGTATTACACATATCCTCTTTTGACTTCAATCAGGCTCATTGATGAAATCTCCTGCTTTACATCAGCTCCATTTCACATCTACATTCTCTCCTTTTGACATCAATGATAACAATATGCCAATAAATTTTTCAATAACAATATTTATTATATAGTTTTCTCATTTGATGCAATTGGCTTAGGTATCATTATCTCTCTTGGAAGTGGAAAAGTAAAATCATATTTTCAATACTTTTTTCTTCTATAATTTCTCATATGGTAATGTCAATGTACCTTTGAATTTTTATCCTCAATAAATTTTGCGATGTACAAAATGCATTTGTCTACAAACAATTTAATTTTAAAAGGATTGAATTTTCCATATATAGGAGCATCTCTAACCCACACAAAAATGTGATCATGTTGATGTAGTCATGACTAGGGGGTTTTACCAAATAGCCCAATCATGCAACCTAGAACACTCTTTCACAATCGATTTCAATAATCATATTTTATTTATTTCTTAGAATTATTATTACATGGGGTTTTTACAAAGCTAAAAATTAACATCACCATTATCTAGTTATTGAATTGGTCTTATTCTTCCTAATTCTTTCATAAGGCCCCTCAGAATAAAGATAATATTTCCTTTTATACTTCAAGCCGTAGGAAGTTCAACAATTTCAAGATCTCGTGGCTACAAGAACTGAATTATTGTAGAAATATGGAAGTGTAGCAACAAGTCAATATTCTACAAGTGTAAATGCAAATGGAAAATCCACAAATGGGTACATCAAATAAGAAATTGTATAAACCAATAGCAAGTAGAAGTATTGGATGTTCATTTGGCCAGTAGAGGTCTATAATCCATACTAGTTTGATTCACGAGAGAATTATCACAATCTATACATAGTGATATCATCATTACATCATTCTTATGTCATCATTTTTCAAATAACCATTGTTCGTAATGATTTCATGTTTACATCATGCTAACATCATCATCTAAATTTTTTATTTTATCCAATAAATTAAGCTTTTAAAAGATGGTTTAGTTGAGTATGCTTGCAAGTCCTAATGGCAATTAGATTCCTATAAATTCTAGTTACACCTAAGATTTTTTGAACATCTAAAATATTGAGAGGGGGGGGTGAATCAATATTCCATAAAACCATAATAAAATCCACTTAAACATTATCACAATTCTAACTGAATCAATAAGAGAGAACATAAAAACAAGTCAATGCAACCATACACGTGAACACTAGGGATTTTACGTGGAAAATCCAAAATGGGAAAAACCATAGTGAAGGTTAACTCACAATATATTATATCCAGATACAAAATATTACAGACTCGCTGCTAGAACTCATTGTCCTTACAAAGGCTCACTGCCTGAATACAAAATATGGTTAACTGCCAAGATACAATGATATTGGCTCACTACCAAAAGATTGAATTGATAGGATACATCTTCAATGTGTAGGGTTCAGTTCTACTAAAGCTCAAAATAAAAATTACTACATCACACAACACTCACTCAACTAAACTCTATTGATCACAACTGATAAAGTATTTAGGATATGATCTTCTCCTCTGTTCACATTCACTTCTACTTCTCACTCTCATACCCTACTCACATCTCTCTTTTATCTTTCATATTATATATATACAAGTATATCTTATCCATAAATTAGGCTAGCCTAATTAGATGAACACAAAATAACCAAAACCTTCTTCATCGACACCATATAAGATTTAAACATTTTATCCATGTATTGCATTATACAAAGTCATCTATCATCCATAAAACATAACTATTCTTCATAATATATTGCATTCATTGAGTCAACCAAGACTAGAATGCAATTCTCTAAACCAACAAATAATCTTCAAAGCAAATACCTTCTAGATTGAGAACACACTAATTTCCCAGCATACTACCAACAAAGAGACTATCAACCAAACCGCAACATAAGAATGTTCACCTTAGTAGAATGCAGAGTCTCCCACATAGTATGCCAAACATAGAGCAATAGTAGGATACAAAGTTAAACTCTATAAGAGATAACTTTCTTCTCATAAAAAAATAAGTCTCAAGATCTAGGATATAGCTATCTGAATGAGTCAAGAAAACATGGTTAATAGATTAGAGTCATATTAGATCTTGTGGTGAATTCCAGACTCAAATACCAACACATTGATCCATCTCAAAAGAGTATTACCGGTAGAGAACACTTTATGGTAAATCAAGCAGACTTCCCATATATTTATCACCATGTTGAAATCAATGACAACATAGGAAGAACCAACACAACCATCCATACTTCATGCTCAGGTTTCAAATATTCCAACAATCTCCCCCTTTTCCATTGATGGAAACATGCATGACAAAAACATTTTCTAGTATACCGCAATTGAATACTCTGACGACTCCCCCTATCAATATTGTTCTTCACAAAAAAAAATTCCCTCTATCTCTCTATCTCTTTATCTCTCCCTCTTTGACATCAATGACAAAGAAAGGGGTTCGGTATATATGTAAATATGCATCAAAATGTAAGTAGAAATATATTAACACAAACTTGAATTAACTTGAAGAAGAGCCTCTAAGACTCTCCAGGATAGCCTTCCACAATGCTTTACCTTCTTCCCATGAAAATTTTGCACTGACAAGAGTCTTGTAAAATAGCTCAAGTTTAGTTAAGGACTCTACACTATCTATTAAAGTATTGGGACTAAGATTAATCTATGATAGTTCACCAATATAGCCAAGAGCACTATAAATAGAAGTATGTTTGAGTTTAATCATGTCTTTGAGTACCACAAATTTCTTGATAACATTTATCCTTCCATCCTATAGAGAGAAGAATTTGTCCCGAAGTTGTGCAATGTAGGACCACCTCTGATTATCTTTATCTTCTACTAACCTATATGTATCTTCCTAAGTTCTCAACTAGTACTCACTCATCCTTATCTCATTTCTCAAATCTAGTGTACTGCTAGACCAATCTAGGCAAAAAGAAAGTAGTTCATGTTCCTCTTTTTCACAACCTTGCACACTCTCTAATTCCTTCATTACACGATTGTGTGCATTCACAAATTTTCCTTTGATATCTTCCAAATTTCCTTCATCGAACCTAATCCAGTAGACATTTCAAGTCCAAAGATGTAGACCTTCAAAAAATTAATCATGCTATGGAGATTCTCCACAACAGAAATAGATGAATCAAAATTAGCATCGGGAATAACCTTATGCAATTCTTCCAAATCTCTATGAATATTTATTCTTTCATGCTCATTTTCAAGCTCACTTTCTTTTGCAACTTCTTGCTTAACAAGACTCTTCCTTTTCTTCCTTGTTCTGATCATGCTATCGGAGGTACCTTCTAAATTGAGACCCTTGGGACTTTCCAAAAGAATTTTAGCATATTTATCAACTTTAGCCTCTGACACTTCATAATCCAATTTAGATATCCAAACTAACCTTGATTCAACTGCTTCCATGTGACAAAAATCTATACACACAAGAAAATTTATTCTTTCAAAGTATCTTTCCACAACACTTACTGGAATCCTAAACCTTTTGTTCATCTTCATTTGAAATGTTCCAAAGAATGCAGCAAGGTTAGACTCTTGCGCATCTGAACTACCAATATTTATCATTAAGTTCCTCATTTGAGAGGAAATAGGTTTTGAATTTTACCATTATATCCTTCCTATTACCGATAATTCTCTCAAAAATTAAAAGAGTAAACAAACAACCAATTTTCCATACCAGAATGTATTCTTCTTACTCTTCTTGATCTCCTTTAAATTATTCAAAAGACATACACAAATTAATTCACACAAGTCATATTCCATACCTCTTGTTACCATATCAACAACAATATGCACCACAACAATAGAAATTGTAAGGTCATTGTTAGGGATACAAACTTTGTGGCCAATGACCATAGCAGCATACCTTATTACCGGATCAACAATTGAACTCTAATCAATGTCTTTCCCTTTATAACTCTCACATGTAACCTCAATTATTTATTTTTCATCCATAGCCTTCAGTTTGGGAACTAGTCTGGAGGAACACAAACCAGTCACATCTCTAATAGCTTCTTTGGAAATCAAATGTGCCTCATCTATCCACAAAGATTCATCATGAATTATGCTCAACACTATTCAAATATACTTCTTCTCAAATTCAAACAAGGGAAATTTCCTCCAAACATCCAACTTTCTCTCAACTAATATTTTGTAGGCATCATGACTCTCTTTCAATTCACTTTCCCAAAGAACATTCAACTGAACTAACTACTTCTCTTCAATCTTATTGTAAACATGTGCACAAATATCTTTTGTAGGAAACACTCTCAGAGGGATGCAAGAGAATGCACCAACAGACTCTTCTGACACATTCCTCAAATATCTCTTCAACCTAGCTTTATCCACACAATTCACAACCTTTGGATTATCCATAGCAATAAAAGTGAAAGATTGAGCAAACATTAATACCTCAGATAATGCCAACAATAAATGTATAGATATCCTCCTTCTGGATCTTGCTTCGAATCCGTCTGTTATCTTCTTCAAACTCTAAAACTTTGAATTGCCTTCTAAACTTCCTCTACATGCTTCTTCGAAAATACATAAGCCTTTAAAATTATCTGAATCTATTCCTTTCATTCTAAATGATTTTGCAATAAATGCTTTAACTTGCTAGTAGATATCCTCAAGAATTATGTGCACCTCCATTCTTTCAAATTCTATAGACTTCATCCTTCACACATGCCACTGAGAAAATACCTTAACCTTGTTACCACATTAAGTATAATTCTATCATGATATGACACAAGTAATAATGAGGGTGTTTATTAGATTTTCTGATAATTTCTCCCCCTTAGCCACTACTTTTATTTAGAGATCGACGAGAGTATCTACACCAGAGGTTAGCACAGATAAGACTGGTGATTCTTTTCTCCAAATCCTTTTCATTTTCTTTCTTGCTTCTTCTGGATCAAAGTTTTGAACATTCTTTTTCGCCGAATACATATTTTCTTTCTTCTGATGTTACTACCAAGGCGTTTCAAATTGCTACACTTACAACAAACAACATTCTTATTTCCATTTTCCCTTTCATTCAATAGGTTAACTTTATATCCATTCTTCTTTCTCTTAGAACATTTGTTGGGGAATGATAGAGAATCATTCACTTTACTTTTGCAGCCCTTAACCTTATGACCAAATTTCTTGTAGGAATAACAAACACCATTAAAGGATAAATACTTTATAGAATCATATCATTTGATAGGAATTTTTCTGAAATTGCTTCTTCGCTCCTTGATTTGTCTATTTTTGTACCACGTCTTCTTACAAGTGGATTGCTTCACTTTAGAACTCTGACCTTCCTCAAACCCTAAACCACTCTTATCCATTTCCAGTCTTTGAGAGGTAATCAATTCATCAAGCGTCACCAAGCTTATCTTAAATTTATATTCAAAACTTCTTGCCTTTTCCAGATCAGATCTCAAGATTTCTGCTTCTTCTTCTAACTTTATGCATTCATCCATATTCCTTTGAATTTCAATTTCCTGACATTCTTCGGTTCTTTTTTTCTCATCTAATTGTTGCAGCAGGCTAGAGTTGATTTCTTCTCCAAGGTTCAATCAATAGATCACATGCTTCCATACTTTTACTTTGTAGCTTTTCAATGTACTCATTTTCTTTTATCAACCTGTCCTTTAGAACTTCCATTTCTTTTGAATATTTGGCAGAGACCACTTTCGAAGGAAAAAATTTCTCATACTCAAATTATGGGACCTTCCTCAAGTTGTTAGGCTTCTTCTGAGGAACCAAGCTCTGATACCAATTGTTGAACATCTGGAATACTAAGAGGGGGGTGAATTGATATTCCATAAAATCATAATAAAATCCACTTAAATATTATCACAGTTCTGAATAAATCAACAAGAGAGAACATAAAAAAAAGTCAATGCAACCATACACATGAACACCAAGATTTTTATGTGGAAAACCCAAAATGGGAAAAACCATGTTGAGGGTTAACTCACAATATATTATATCTGGATGCAAAATATGACGGGGCTCATTTCCAAGACTCGCTATCCTTAAAAAGGCTCGCTTCCTAAGTACAAAAGATGGCTAACCACCAAGATATAATGATAGTGGCTCATTGCCAAAAGATTGAATTGATAGGATACACCTTCAATGTGCAGTGTTTAGTTCCAATGAAGCTCATAATAAGAAGTACTACCTCACACAACAGTCACTCAACTAAATTTTATTGATCACAACTGATAAAGCATCTAGACTTTGATCTTCTCCTTTGTTCGCATTCACTTCTACTTCTTGTTCTCATACCCTACTCACATCTCTCTTCTATCTTTCATCTTATATATATACAAGTATATCTTATCCATCAATTAGGTCGACCTAATTAGATGAACACAAAATAATCAGAACCTTCTTCGATGACACCATATAAGATTTAAATATTTTATCCACGTAGTGCATTATACCAAGTCGAATATCATCCATAAAACATAACTAGTCTTCATAATATATTGCATTCGCTGAGGCGACCAAGACTATAACACAATTCTTCAAACCGATAAATAATCCTTGAAGAAAATACCTTTCGGATCTAAGAACACATTAATTTCCCATCATACTACCAGCAAAGAGACTATCAACAAAACCGCAACATAAGAATGTTCACCTTAGTAGAATGTGGAGTCTCCCACACTATATGGCAAACACATAGCAATAGTAGGATACAAAGTTAAACTCCGTCTTAAATAACTTTCTACTCACAACAAAATACATTTGAAGATTGAGGATATAGATTTATGAATGAGTCAAGAAAACATGGTTAAAAGATTAGAGTCATATCAGATCTTATGGTGAATTCTAGACTCAAATACCAACACACTGATCCATCTCAAAAGAGTATTACTGACAGAGAACAACTTCCGATAAACCAAGAAGACTTCCCATATAGTTATCACCATGTTGAAATCAATGAAAACATAGGAACAACCAACACAACCATCCATACTTCATGCTCATGTTGCAAAGCTTCCAACAAGATTTTCACAAGTTCAGATAGGCAAGGAATCCTCACAAAGCTAGATGACCCTGAAGTTCTTACAAATAGTTGAATCACTAGAGAAAACTCTCATACTCTATACATTTTATGGTATCCTTCATGAATAAGTTTCTTGTTGAATTGAACCTTTTGATTGGTGCACTTATCTGGTTCAATATCATTTTCTCTCAAATCCACTCGGCGACAAGATACCTATAAACTCTATCTAGATGTGAAGTCCCCAAAAAGGTTAGATAAGAGTGAAATCATAAAAAATTTAAATGGCTCTAAGTTTCTCAAAAATTCAAAAAATATCATCTGAAGCAATCGAAGGAATTAAATATACCTGGTTCAAAACCAAAGTCCCACAAGTTTGGTTGTAGAGCAAATACCTGCAAAGCAAAATGAAAACCAAAAACCTACAAGGCAATAACTTCATCAATTTTTAGCCAATATTAACCAAATTTAAACTGTAGTTACCCATTAAGCTCTTATATAAGGTGAATCCCTTTATATGGCTAAATTATCTTTGAAATTTACCTAAAGCCAGAACTAAAATTCAAGTGAAACATAAAAAAAATGAATTAAAAGTGCAAAATAGAACTAAATTATTTTCTTGATGTTGATCACTTGTGCACCTAGATGCTCCTACATTAGATGCATCGAGTAATAATTTTTTGACAATCGGATTATGAAATGGGATTAATTAGTAGAATTACCCTTCTAGGTTGTAAACAACCTACAACAAATCCCAACACTATAACATATCTATCAAAATATTTCTTCCTTCACCTCTTCTAGCATCTAGCTAGGATAAAAACCATCCTCTTCCATCAAGTGTGTTCTTCTCTCATCTTCCCTCTCATGGATCCATGTCCACCATAACCTAAACTCCTCCACCAAATACTTATCTTCACAAATCTCCTCCTTTTCTCACTCTCTTCAACTCCTCTCCTCTATTGTAAATCTATGTAGTTTTTGTTGCCATTGATGTCAACAAATCTATTTTATTGCATTGATGTCAAACTTAGATATTTTTTATTAGTTGCATTATGTTTTCATTAGTAGTGTCACTGGTGTCAACCTCTAGTGTTGATTTGATAAGAATGTTTTTTTTGGATGTTCAACCTCTAGGGTGGTTGAGTTGTGTTGTAGTTGGTTTGTTTATAATGAGAAAGTGTTGCAGATGATTAGAATGTGTTTGTGGTGATTGGTTTCCAAGTGCTTTTGAGAAAATTTAAATAAAAGAGGAAATAGTGTGTCAAAGAGGTGTTATGTATGGAAAAGTAGTGTTTTGGTTTTTCTCTGAATTTCTTTTGTATTGAATTTATGCCCATGTAGTCTATATATGTCAATCAAAGGTGTTTAGAGGTATTATATCCAAAGTTTCTTATTTTGGATAATTGTGTAGAGAAAGTTGTGTTCACCAGTGTGTGATATATGAAATTAGTGTTGTCTAAGAGAAATGGTTTTTCTATACATTTCTCTGCAGTGTGGTTTATGGTCTTGTAGATTTGATAATATGGTTATATTCATTATATCTATCTTTAGTTAAAATTGTTAATGATTCGATGCTCCGCAAGGTTGTTTTCATGAGTTGCAGTATGTGGCAGGTTAACTAGTTGTATAGGATGAGTATATCCTTCAAGTGAATTTTTTTGCAAAGGAATTTGTTGAATTTCAATGTATTGATGAAATATTCCAAATAGTGTCCAATTGATGTATGTTTTACATGAGTTATCTTTAGATCAAAGGAAGTATGTGCTTAAATGTTTAATGGTGTTTACACAAGTTTGACTTACCTTGGATGTTTACAATAATTGTGGATATGCTTCATTATTTTTGGAAGAATGGTGTGGCATGTATGTGTGGATTTAGGTTTGAGTTAAAGTGTGATGTGGTCCACCTTCATTCCTTTCCACCATGGGAATGTTTTGATGTTGAACTAATTTGAATTTGCATGTTTGAGGTGCATAGCCAACCTTGGAGATTGTTTTCAAGTTTTTGGATGGTATATATGAGTGTTGAATTGATGGATAATTATTGTATGAAGTGTGAGTGATGTGAAATGTGATGTGAAGTGCGAAAGTGAAAAATTAAATGTGAGCTTTAATATGTTAGACTATTGAAAGTAGTGAGAAGAAGGTGTCTACATTATTTAGAGAGGCTTTGAATGTTTTGGTGATGTTATGGTGGAGCATTTTTGTTGCTCTGAGATGGATTTATCATTGTAACAATCTTGTTTCTTCTTTTTTGTAATTTGGAATTGATCCCTCCTATAGTGATCCTATTGTATTCAATATTTTAATTATTTTATATGTGTTGAGGAAGATTGTTGCATGATGAAGATGTCAAGGATATTAAGAAAATTGTGAAAAAAAGGGAAACTGTTTGTTGCAGGTTGTGCATGTGTAGTTGAGATATTGAGGAAGTGTTGTGAGTACATGGAGCTATATTTGTGTTGTAGTGTCTAGAGATGTTTTGTAATTATGTAATGTGTTGAGATGATGTCTTTGTTACTTGGTTTCCAAGTTCTTTTGATAAAATTTGATAAATAGAGAAAATAGTGTTGTGCAAGTGTTCAGAACATGCTCTAAGATATACTTTGTGTTTCTTTCATGTTGATGCTATACATGTGTGAATCTGATATGTTAAAGGTTTTTAGTAGTTGCTACATCTAGAATTTGGGTTTTCAGATCGCTATGCAAAGTGAGATATGCTCACTGGTGTTAACTAGTTTTTCAGTTTTGTTTTATGTGGTCTAGGAGAAATGTATTTTCTTTGTGTTTCTTCGCATTTTGATTTCAAGTTGTGTAGATATATGAAGCTTCTTATAATTCTTATATTTTTTATAATTCAAGGTTTCACTTGATTTGGTATAGTACAATGTGTGTTTCATGCATCAAAGTGCATATGAGGTTAACCGAATGTTTTGGGTTGAAGTATTTCTATGATGCGAGTTTGGATGAATTATTTTTTTGATCTCATATGTTTTGTGGATTGTTCTAGATCATGTAAAATATATTTTTGTGGTCCACATGTCATCTTGATCAAATGGGAAGTCTGTACTTAATAGTTGCTACATCTAGAATTTGGGTTTTCAAATCGCTATGTAGAGTGAGATATGCTCACTAGTGTTAACTAGTTTTTCAGTTTTGTTTTATGTGGTCTAGGAGAAATGTATTTGCTTTGTGTTTCCTCACATTCTGATTTCAAGTTGTACAGATATATGAAGCTTCTTATAATTCTTATATCTTTTAGAATTCAAGGTGTCACTTGATTTGGTATAGTACAATGTGTGTTTCATGCATCAAAGTGCGTATGAGGTTAACCGAATGTTCTGGGTTGAAGTATTTATATGATATGAGTTTGGATGAATTATTTTTTTGATCTCATATGGTTTTTGGATTGTTCTAGATCATGTAAAATATATTTTTGTGGTCCACGTGTCATCTTGATCAAATGGGAAGTCTGTACTTAATGTTTTATGGTGTTTTCAATGGGTATCAATCGACCTAGTATTAAGACTACATGTAAAGCTTGTAGTAGCATATTGAGGTGTGTTAGGATTAGTTTGGATCCTAATTAAGGATTTATATGGGTCATATTCATTCTTTTCCACCATAGTAATATTTGGGTGCTGACCTAATTTGAAATCTTAAATGTAACAAATAGTTTCCAACCTTGGAGAAGGTTTTCAAGGTTAAGGATGATATAAATAAGAGTGGTGTTGTTGTAAGATGCAAGAGAGATAAAATATAGATATGAGATAAATTTAAGTGATGAATGTGATGTGAATTACAAAAGTATAGATGTGAATTTGAGCAGAGCAGTGCGAACTTCAAAGTATTAGACTTTTGGAAGTAGTGAGATGAAGGTTTCTGAAATATTTCAAACAAGGTTGTGAGAGTGTTGGAGCAATTGTGGTGGATTCTTTTTTGCATTGAGAATTTATTTTGTGTAACATTTCTCTTCCATCTTCTTTATCTTTTTGTGGCAATGAGCCCTAGCTTTGAGCCTTTTTGGATAGTGTGTCCTATTCTGGCAGTGAGCCCTTGTACCATTTTTTCAATTACTTGTATTGCGAGCTAATCCTTATGGTGCTTTTTTCCTCATTAGGTTCCTATGTAAATCTGGTGTTCTCTTGTGTATGGTGTTGTTATTTCAATTTATGTTATCTACATCTCACGATTAACCACTTTAACAGAATAAGGGTTTAATGAATACTTATGAATCTTATTATTATTGAGGGTTTTGATGTTTTAATTTCCTACAGCTGATTCACACCCCTCTCACTTTTCTTTTTCATTCAACAATTGGTATCAAAGAAAGGTTCCTTGGAGAAGAGCTTAACCGCTTGAGGTGGATTTGGGATGGCAAACAAGTTGGATTGCCCTAGATTTGATGGCATGGACTATGCATTCTAGAAGACAAAGATGGAAGGATGTCTAGCATCACATGGGTATGAGATTGAAAATGCAGTAAAGAATCAATATGTTTCACCTACAAATGGTCCAAGTACAAGTGATGAGATCAAGGCACATGAGGTAAATTCTAAGGAAAGATTTATTCTTGTGAATAGTCTTTTAAATTCTAAATTGGTAAAAGTTATAAATCTTATGACTGCTAAAGAAGTTTGGGATAAGCTTGAGAGAATTTATGAAGGAGATGATAAGGTTAAACAAGCTAAGTTTCAAAATCCAAAGGCACAATTTGAGACCCTACGAATGTTTGAAGATGAAACAATTACAACCTACATGCTGAGAGTTGATGAGTTGGTAAGTGCTATGAGAGGTCTTGGTGCACAAGTCAAAGAACCTAGAGTGGTAAAGAAAGTTCCTAGATCTCTTCCTGATTCTTATAGTGAAAAAGTATCTGCTATTGAGGAAGTTGAAAATTTTAATACTTATTCTAGAGATCAATTGATTGGTACAATAACTTAATTTGAAATGAGAAAACTTGGCTTGAGAAATGGTACAAAATTGGAGACTACTTTCAAGGCTAGAAAATTAGAAAAGATTGAAGATTAAAATGGAGAATCTCTTGATGATGTGGAAGCTAAATTTGTATGGAGGATGAAAAAGGGCACTAGTAAGTACAAAGGTAAACTACCTTTCAAAAAAATTAGCTGTGGAAACATAGGTCATTATGCTTCAAAATGTCCAAATAGAGTTGTGAACAATAAAAGTAAGGAGAACAAAGGAAAGATGATTACAATAAGTTACTATGTTAGAGAAGATGTTGGTATTTCTAATTATGAATCTGATTATGGAGATGTTGATGAGAATGAATGCTTGTTCTTAGCTTTAAAATATAAATCTACTTTTGTTGATTCTAAAATTTGTGTGAAGGAAAGTATTTCAAAGAAGAAGGATAAGGTAGAAGGTACTTTGGTTTTTTCTTTTCATGTTAAACAGGATAAGAACTACTAGGTTTTTGATAATGGTTTCTCTAATCACATGACCAGAAAAAAAATTAAGTTTTTTAAACTTGAAAATTATGATGGAGGATTAATTAAATTTGGAGATGACTCAAGAGCTAAGATTTGTGGAATAGGTTCAATCAGTTTTGGTGGCAAACATAATATTGAAGATGTTTACTATGTTAAAGGTTTAAGGCATAATATTTTGAGTGTTGGAAAAACATGTAGTAAGGGATATAATCTTATGTTTAAGGATGAAATATGTGAGATCACAAAAGGGTCCAGAACTGTGATTGTTGCTAGTAAAAAGATGGATGGAAATATTTATCAGCTCAAGGGGGTTGATGGTAATTTCTTTATCTATCAGATTAATGATAGTTGGTTATGGCACCAAAGGATGTGTCACATGATTTTTGATAATTTTAGTTCAGTTCATGCAATAAAAGACCTACCAAGAATTGCAAAGCCCGTCAATGCTATTTACAAGAATTGTCAATTTGGAAAGCAAATAAGGAGTAGTTTCAAGGGAACGTAAAAATTTGCTACCAACTACTGGAATTAATATATATAGATATTTGTGGTCCTACAAGGGTGATAAATCTTCAATGTGACATTTATTTCATTCTTTTGATTGATGATTACTCTAGAATGACATGGGTTACTTTTCTTAGAGAGAAATTTGATGCACTAGATAGATTCATAGCATTTAAAGCTATGGTTGAGAATGAAATGGATCTGAAAATAAAAATTTTGAGGTTTAGGATAGAGGTGGAGAATTCACCTCCAATGAGTTTAACATGTTTTGTGAAGTTCATGGAATAAAGAGGCACTTGCTTGCCCCTAGAACTCCTTTGAAAAAAGGAGCAGTTGAAAGGAAAAAATAGACTGTTCAAGAAGCTACTATAGCTATGATGAAAGAAGCTAACCTATTGGAATTCTACTCTAGAGAAGTAATTCATACTTTTTTTTATATACTTAATAGAGTTCAAGCCAAAGGTAACAAGACAATGATTCCCTATGAGTTATGGTATGGAAGGATTCCTACTGTCAAGTACTTTACAGTATTTGGAAGAAGGTGTTTTATCAAAAGAGATGAAGAAAGCTTAGGAAATTTTGATGCGAGGTCTAATGAAGGTATCTTCCTTGGATATTCTGCTAAAAGAAAAGCTTACAGATGTTACAACAAAAGGCTGAGAAAAATTGTTGAAATTGCAAATGTTAAGGTTGATGAAGATGTGCATAATTCAATTGCTATAAATGTATATGTATTACATGAACCTTCTTGTGGAGAAGAAGAAGTGTAGAATGAAGAGGAAGAAGCTACAGAAAAGACCCCTAAGACACCTAAGTATGTGCAAAAGAATCATTCTGAAGAATTGATCATTGGAGACAAGAGGAAAGGAGTATTGACAAGAAGTAGAGCTGATAAAGCTGAGGTAAATCTATGTTTACTCTCTAAAGTTGAACCTAAAATATTAAGTGATGCATGCAAGGATGAACATTGGATGAAGGAAATACAAGAAGAACTTATGCAGATTGAGAAAAAATAGACTTGGGAGGTATTTCCTAGATCGGAAAATAAGAATATAATTGGAACTAAGTGGGTATTTAGAAACAAATTGAAGAAGAATGTAGAAGTGATAAGAAATAAATCAAGGCTTGTGTGTAAGGGTCACTTATAAGTGGAAGGAATAGACTTTGAGGAAACATTTGCTTTGGTGGCTAGGATGGAAGGTATTAGAATGTTTTTGGCATTTTCAACATACTTTAAAATTTATTAGATGGAAATGAAATCTACTTTCCTGAATGGTGAATTGGAAGAAGGGGTTTACATGGAACATTTGAAAGGATTTCAGTTATCAGATCAACCAACTATGGTTGGAAAATTGAAAAAGGAATTGTATGGGTTGAAGAAATCTCCCACAGCTTGGTATGCAAGATTGGATAGATATTTGATGCAACAAGGATTCAGTAAAGGCACCATAGATAGTAATCTTTACTTCAAAATTGATAAAGATAAAATCTTGATAGTGGTTGTGTATGTGGATGATATTATCTTTGTAGGAAATGAAGCTATGTGTAAGAAATTTTCAGAAGAGATGCAGAAAGAGTTTGAGATGTCAATGTTTGGGGAGATGAATTTCTTCCTTAGACTACAAATCAATCAAATAGATAAAGGCATTTTCATTTCACAATCAAAGTACAAAGAGATTTTGAAGAAGTTTGGAATAGGTGAACAAACCGCTAAGCACTCCTATGGCAACTGGTTGCAAATTGATCAAGGATGATGATTCACCTAAGGCTAATCAAAGAAAATATAGATCTAAGATTGGTGGACTATTATATTTAACCGCTACTAGACCGAATATCATGCATGTAGTTTGTCTTGTGGCTAGATTTCAAGAAGATCCTAAAGAGACACATGTTGCAGTAGTTAAGAGGATATTTACATATTTAAAAGGCACTCTGGATTATGGCTTATGGTATCATAAGGATATTGATTTCACATTAAGTGCTTACAGAGATACAGATTGGGTTGGTTGTGTTGATGATAGGAAAAGTAGATGCGGTGGTGCATTATTTCTTGGATGTAGATTAGTGTCATTAAGTAAGAAACAAGATTTGGTTTCTTTATCCACTGTAAAGGCTAAGTATATTGTAGTAGCATATTGCAAAGTGCAAAAAAACTCACATACTAAAAATAGTATTCCAAAAATCAATGCTTATTCCAAATAAGGAAAGTGATGCATATATTAAATAAAATATCTATAATTGCACTAAAACCATGTTCCAATAATGAAGTTCAAATTATATACACTAAAGAGTGTTACACTTCATTTACATACACCAAAAAGGGGTGTTACATTAAATCTATTTCAATGTTACAAGTTATGATTTTGCATCAATGCATCAATTACATCCATGAAGATAAATATACATTTTACAGATTGGCTAAGCAAGCAATACAATAATATTACAAAGAAGTTTATCCATAATGAATCATATAGTATAAGAATATTTGTCCTCAACCACCATGACTCTAATAGTCTTCCACAAGCTGAGCCCAAGAGTGAGGTTAAGGCACTTTTTCCACCCAACCACAAAATACTAGACTTCCTCGAGTTCCTTCCTAACATGAAGAAAGAATCAACCTTGAATGAGGAGCCTAGCAACCTGGAATGGTATAAGGAGGGAAACTCTCGATGCATTCCTACTGCCTATATGCATTACTAAACTAGAAAAACATAATTCTTGCATACAGGATGTGGCAAAGACATAAATAATATATAATCTAGGCTTTCCAAAACTATTTATTTCACTGGTACAGTAGCTTGGCCAACCAATGATAAATAAAATGGTAATTTAGAAAAAGTAAATTATCATCTCTGGGAGCCCACATTTGGCATCCTGTCTCAAAAGTAATTCTATAGAAAGAATAAATATATCATCTCATGAGTTTTTTTAAGTTTCAAGCATTCACTAATTGATGAGTTCTTTCGAAAACACATTTTTACTCCAAAGTTCATTATATTGGTTTACACGTCCATCTAAATTTACAAATCCAGCAAAATGAAATACTTCATAAGAAAAATAAGTTGTTTATATTTAATTCTACAACCAACAATTTACTCAATTCAATAAGATTAATTACATTCCAAATGAAAATAACAAATATATACATATATATATATATGTGTGTCTTCTACCTATTTCACTATTTGGATATTATCTGGTATTCAAACACAGTATTTTTGGCAAAATAACCTTGCATATATGTATATATACATATTTGTATTTATATATTTTACATATACAAACATTTCAATTTACATCAGTATTTAATTACTGATCAAAATGGAGATTATAACAACAATTTATACATATTTACTACCAAATTATAGAAATGTGTATATATATATATATATATTTGCAACCTCAAAAAAAATTACAAAGGAAAATCGCAGTCATATATATATTTATCTACAAATATAAGTTCATGTAAATGAATCACAAATATATAAACCACAGTCATTAAATAATTTTCAGAAGAAAATGCAGCCATATAAACTCTGAGAGTGAATTAAGAGGTTGAGAGGGGTTGTCGGCCTCCATAAGGGAGTGTTTCCTATGGAAGGGATGCTACCTTCCACAATGCAACCTTCTCTCAGCCTTATGTTGTAGTTTGAATAAATAAATTTCTTTTCTAAACATATTTCCATTAACACTACCTTCCAGACATAAAATTGCATTCAATATTTCCACAATAAATTTGTTTTTGTATATGATATTATTTTATCCATTTCTAATATATATAATAGTATTATATATATATTATATGGTACAGTATAATATATATAAATATATAATATTATTATATTCATTCTTGATAAATACAATGATTCAATAAATCATTTAAAATGGAATTTGTATTTAGTGTTCAGTATATAAAATATTCATTACTAAAATATGTAGCTGTAAAACATATATATACATATAATATATATATATATATATTATAAAAGAAATAAGAATATACAGTCTAGTACTTCCATAATTCTTAATTTTTCATACAAAAAATAAATGATTTATTCTTTAACATAAAAACAGAGATTGATCCATTTATTCACACAAACTAAGATTTAACATAATGGAAATTGCATAAAAACCTGGTTAAACATTATTCTTTTGACTCTCCTCTTGTTCTTCTCTCTTTTTCATCGTTCTTCTACTTTGTCCAATTCCCCAACTCTATTGTTCCTGTTTTTGTTTTTGTTTTGCAGATTGAAATTTGAGAAAATGAATCTAGTATTCTGAATGAATCTTTTGTTGATGAAAGAATGAGAGATTATTCTCTTTTTATTATTTTCTTTATCTTTTTTTTGTAGACACATAAAAATGGCCTAGACCCGCAAACCACATTCTTCTATATCATGCTTTGTCTCAACATAATTAAAATATTTGATTATGTCCTATAGTCCAATGTCAACTATTAATTAAATAATTCTTATTTATTTAATTAATTCACGTCTTTTATTCCTCCTGACTATTTAAATTCGTCGCTTATTGCTTATGTCACTCTATAATTAAATAAATTCCTAATTTTATTTAATTATTATTAGTCCATTACTTCCTCATGATTATTTAAATAAATAAACTTTATTTATTTATTTAATATGTCATTAATTATTTATGTCTTCTCATAATTAAATAAATTCTTATTAGTTATTTAATTATTATCCTCTCCATCTTTCTTTCCAATTTTAAATAAAATCATTTATTTAAAATTATCTATCCTCCTCAACTTTCTTTCTAATTTTGAATAAAATCATATTTAAAATTACCCACTTTCTAATTTTCCTCCACAATTAAATAATTAAAATTATTTAATTGTCTTATTGATTTTCTTTCTAAATTTAAATAAAAGCATTTTATTTAAATTGGCAATTTCCCTCTTTTCAAGTAAATAATTTTAAATTATTATTATTTACTATCACATGAATTCACCATTTTGGAATTAATTTAAAATATTAATTTCAAAATGACATTTATTCTTCTACAAATCAAGTAATTACTAAAATTACTGATTTTCTAAATTTCATCTTCTTCATTTTACTAATTTTCATCTCACTGTCACGTTTATTCTCCACTCTTGATTTAATTTTTTAAATTAAATCTTGTTCACTCATTTGAAAATCTTAACCTAACCCTAATTGAGAGTTGCCATTTTTGAATCTTGACCATTGATTCTAGGGCATTTCTCAATCTTTAATCGCATCCATCCATCCAAAATTATATTTTCTATAAAATGCCAATTTTCTCCTCATTTCAGATCTCTTAATATGTCTTAATACTCTCTCTTAGTTTATTAATTTTATCAACTTCTTCTTCTCAATCTTACATTCTTGCATAGTTTATAGTACAAATCCTTCAACACTTTTCTTAGTTCTAGTCAATAGCATAAAAGTTTGCTCATCAAAATCTGAGGGCACACTTTATATTTCAGCAAGTTTAGAAGGTGCAATAGAAGTCAGCCATGGAGGAAGAAGGGATTGGTGAGCTTGCTTCAATTCATTTCCTTTCTTTGTTTCCTCCTTTGTATTATATTGATTGATTGGATTATTTAATATTGCATGCATTAGACACTAACAATCTGTTTTGCAGAAATCCTTCATTACATTTTCATCTTTGTTTTGTTTTGTTTTTCTAAATTTAAGTTATTTTCTTCTATTTTTCTAATTTTCTATTGTTTCCTATCTCATTGTTATGTTTTTGAAAATCTTGCTTTCTTTTCTATGATTTATTTCTAATTTATCAAATAAAACTATTTTTTTAATAGTGAGCATTATTTATTAGCATGCATCACATTTATCCACAAAACAATAAATAATAATAATTTATTCTTCAAATAAAATCAGGAAATAACATTAATTAAAATTATTTCTTCTATTTTCTATGTGCATTTAATTTTTACCACCAATTAATTAAATAACCAACTATAAAGTAAGAAGCAATATAATACAATTTAATTAATAAAATTCCAATGCAACTATAAGATTTCTAAGTGTTTGTGTGTGTGAGAGAGACAATTCCATCTTAACCTTGTCAGATAGCTAGCCTCCTCTACCTTAACCACACCCTTGTATTCGACAACCTCCAACTCATGAAAACTCAGGAACCCATTAATAGATTAGTGTCCAAAAATAAATCAAAGCAATATATTTGATCATTCAAAAATAACATTTTCTATATTGCATCATTTTGAAATAAAACAATATTCATTACATTTCTTCTTTTCCAAAATAAAATAATCATTTACTTGTTTCATCTTTCAAAATAACACAATATTTATTTTACCCCTCACAATTATCCATAAATTAGTTCCACATAAAGTAAATTTTGTTAGCATCAAAGTCTGAGACATGAAATCCTTCCCCACTTGGAAGAGACATCGTCTTGATGTCTTATTACAAAACATCTACATAAAAAGTCTTAAACATCTGATACATATAATAAAAGTCATAATATGCAGAAATAAAAGTATGCTAAAATATTAGATGTAGGAATGATTTATCAATATCCTCCACATTCTCCTAGGTGGTACTATCCATCTCGGTTCTGCAACTTAACATTATGCCTCTCCAAAATACCGGTGGGCTCCACTAGCACCACCCCTAGATCCTGAACCTACAATGCATGCCAGTCAAGAAAATGAGAAAGAGTCGGACGATACGGCTTAAGCATAGAAACATGGAAGAGATTATGTATATGAGATAGAGATCGTGGTAGAGCAAGCCTATATGCAAATGGGTTGATAACTTCCAAAACATCAAATGGCCTAACATATCTAGGGGTAATCTTAGAGCTCCTACCAAAAGACATTAAACTCTTTTGTGGTCGAACCCTCAAGAAGACCTTATCTCCCACTGAGAACTGTTTGAATTTTCTATTCCTATCTGCAAAGCTCTTCTAGTGATTTGAATCTTGTTTCAACTTTTCCTTAATTAGCTTCATTTGATCCTCCATCTCTTTCAACATCTCTAGCCTAATTACAATCTTGTCTTCCACCTTATCCCAACTAATAGGTATACGACATTTGTGGCCATACAAAGCCTTGAAAGGTGGCATTCCTAGAGAGGCGTGATATGAGTTATCATATGCAGATTCCACTAAAGGTAGGTACTCCTCCCACTTATGCTACTTATCCATATTGTACATTCTAAGGATATCATCCACTACCTAATTCGCCCTCTCCATCTAACCATCAGTTTGAGGATGATAAACTGAACTAGAGTTTAATTTGGTCCCCAAAAAACATTCAATGTAGTCTAGAACCTAGAATTCATTCGAGTGTCGTGATCAGAGATGATCATTTTTTGCACTCCATGCAACCGAAAAATATCCTGCACAAAAAATTTTGCTAAGACAAAAGATCCATCCTTAAGATTCCCAAGAATGAAGTGAGCTACTTTTGTCAATTTATCAACCACAACCAAGATAGCATCATGTTAGGTCTTGGTCATAGGAAACCCCTGAATGAAATCCATAGTGATTACCTACCATTTGTATTTTTGCACCCTATGTGGGTATAGAAGTCTTGTCGGATGCACATGCTCAACCTTAACTCACTAGCATTCTAAACATTAGGCTACAAAATCAGTAACATCCCTCCTAAGTCCTGGCCAAAAATACAATGGTCTGAGTCCCTCTATCAGTTTTGTTACACCAAGGTGCCCTGAATAAGGTGCATTATGAAATTCTTCTAGCATTAATTCCCTCAATCCCACTGAATTAGGAACATACATTTGTCCTTGATATCTTAAGAGTCCATCAATCTCAAACATGTATCCATCATACCTATGATCTAAAGGATCCTACTCTAGGGCTTGTTTCACCCTATAATAATGCTCATCTTTTAGTAAAGCTTAAACCACCTTCTATCTAAAATTTGACCTTATAGTGACCATAGCTGCAAGATGTCTCCTCCTGCTTAGGGCATCTACTACTCTATTTTCCTTCCCTTTTGTATACTCAATGCCAAAATCATACTTTCTCAAAAACTCCAACCATCATCTTTGTCAAGCATTCAGGTTGGGTTGAGTGAAAGTGTTTTGTAGTCCCAAATGATTTGTTTTTAGTTCAAAAGGCTTCCACAAAAGATAGTGCCTCCACATTTGAAGGGCATGCACTATGGAAGCCAACTCCAAATCATGTGGTGCATAGTTCAATTCATGTTGCTTCAATTTCCTAGATTTGTATGACACCACCTATCCATCCTACATAAGAACTGATCCTACACCCTCTCCTGAAGCACTATTATCACTGTATGTAATGATGGATTTTCTGCAAAACAAATTGTTAGTCTAATAAAGCATGCAATATTAATCCAACAAATCAATAGAATGCATAGGAAAACAAAATAAAATAATGAATAAGAAAGCTCTCACCCAATCCTTTCTTCTCCATGGCTCATTTCTATTGTGCCTTCTAACTTTGCTATGATAATGAATGCCCTCAGATTGTGTATGTGAGCAAACTCTAAATATCTAGCCCTAGACAAAGCTTTGAAGGATTTGTATGAAAACTCTATGCAAACTAGAAATTTAATTCTATTATGCAAGTTATTAATAAGCCTAAAAGATGATATGATAATAAGAAAATGACAATAATGAGATTACCAAAAATAATAAGAGATCCCAAAAATGAGATCAAGATTGTCATTTTATAGAAAATGCAATCTTGAATGGATGGATGAGATGAGATATTGAGAAATGCCCTAGAATCACTGGTTAAGATTCAAAATGGCAACTCTCAATTAGGGTTAGGGTAAAAATCTCCAAATGTGTGAATAAGATTTAATTAAATGAATTAAATTAGGAATAAAATGTGACAATGAGATGAAATTAGTAAAAATCAAAAGATAAGAAGATGGGATTTTAGGAAATCGGTAATTTTAGACATTACTTGATTTATAGAAGAATATTTCCATTTTGAATTAAATTAATTCAAAATATGGATTTTGTGAGATAATGAGTAATTGATTTTTGAAATTAATTACTAAAAAGGAGAATCAATTAACTATGTGAGACATTTTTAAATAAATTGTTTTATTTAAAAATAATGAAGTGTCACATACAACAATTAAATAATTAAAAATAATTATTTAATTTAGAAGAAGTGGTTAACTAATTAAATAAATTAGCAAATCTATTTAATTAAAAGAGAGGATTTAGGAATTAGTGACATATTGAATAAATATATTAAAATATATTTATTTGATAATCGGGAGGACATTAATGATAAAGATTAATTAAATAAAATGAGCACTTTATTTAATTATGAGTTGACTTTAGATAATTAGTGATGCATTAAATAGATATGATTTATTTATTTAATAGTCAAGAAGAATAGAAGACCCTAAATTAATTAAATAATTATGCTAGGACGGAAAAGTGATCAAATAGTGCTCGCAGGCCTAAGTCATTTTTAGGTGTCTACATTTGCCCCTCTTTGTCGTAATGTAGCTTGTCGCATTATGGCAAAGAAAACAAGTTCAGAATATGCCCCAGTGAAGGTATGGAGTGTCTATGCCCCCTCGGGAAAATTTTTGAATTTTGACCCGAGGTCAGAAAAATTTGGAAAGTGTCCCGATTAATCCAATTAATGACCAGAACAGTGATGGCGTGATCTGATTCAGAAACGAAGATACTGGCCTAGCCAAAATGCCAGTCAAGGTTGGTCAAATGAGCCTCTAGTACAACCTACTAGGTAAAAACCCTAATTTTCAACCTATAAATAGGTTGAAAAGGTCAATCCAAGTTTCATTTGCTCATTTGTTATATAGAAATTTTAGCAATCAGAGCTCAAAGAGACGATGGTGATTCCAGTGGCTACACACCATGGATACCACATGCGGACATTCTGATGACCCGAGGGCGCAGAGGCACCGGTAAGTACCTTATCCACTTTGTCAAATTTTGAATTTAATGCATTTATTAGGATTTTAGGGGGGAAACGTATGCGTTGTAATGCAAATGATGTTGCGTAAGTCACAATTGATTTCATGTTCAACGCATTTGTATGCGTCGCGGTGCAAGTGCAACAGGTAGGTTAGAGGTTGTTTGTTTGATTGCACATTTGCTAGCCAAAATGACGCAATCGCCAGGTTGCAACGCAATCGAGGATTTTTACGACGCATCTACCATTTTGCGACGCAATAGTCAGGTTGAACAACGCATTTGACAGATCGCAATGCAATGGTCATGCTTAATGAAGCATTTACCAAATCACAACACAATCGTTATTCCAAAGGACGCATTCGTTGTTAGGTTGTACATTTTCTAGCCAAAATGATGCATTTGACATATTGCAACGCAATTGTCATGTTTCGAGCCACAATTGACTAATTGTGACACATTTGTGGTCAATGTGACGCTATTGCGATTTGACTAGAGTTGAATTTTGTTGACCTTGTTCCGAAATTAGTTTTAGATGCACCCTTGATTTTCCAACTATCTTATATGTGCTAATCCTTGTCCTTACCTATGCAGAGTTGTCTTGTGCCTATTTACACTCGAGAGTTCAGGCCAGTAACATACGCCTTTAGAGATCGCCTGAGTGATAGGCAGAGATAGTGACTGATGACGCTGGGTCTGTATTACATCACCTACATGCCCATTATTCGGCAAAACAGGGGTTTGCTGACAGCCCTTTGTGAGAGGTGGCACTCAGAGACCTGTTCCTTTCATCTACCTACTAGAGAGGCGACAGTGACCTTAGAGGATGTCTACCGTATTCTCTGCATTTCAATCAGCGGAGAGAGAGTTATCTATGATCCGCATGGAGGGTGACAAGCCCTATCAGAGATGTACGAGGATGCTGATGGTGTCGGTCTAGGCATCGATGGTTATGAGATCATCTAGGATGTTGTGGCTAATCGGTTTCCTAGATGGGATGCCATGCTAATGACCTTGATTGCTAGTCTACTGATTCCTGATCACCGTGGTCATAGATTTCCCATTGGATGGGGGGATGTTCTGGTCTGTATGTGAGGATAGAGGACAGTTTTCGCCTGGGGGCCCTGCTTGTTGGCCATGCTTTATCATCAGCTGTATGAGGTTGCCTATCATTAGGCCACAGTATTAGTTACGGCACCACTTTACTCATGATTTGGGCATGGGAGTGCATTCCCATTTTCAACCACAGGTGCAGATTCAACAGCTAGGTGATGGGATGCCATATGTTTCCCTTTATGCGGGGTCAATTAGCCAGACTCGTGTGGGAGATACCGGGCACTGGTGGCATCAGATTGATACGATGATCCATTTTATTTGGAGGCCTTACAGAGATTGCAGTCAATGGCCCGATGAGGATGGCTAGTTATCCTTTTGCAGATAATTCCATTATTTGATTGGTCGCACAGTGCAGACCCAGCGGATTATAGAGATGTACCTACCCCAGCGGGTACTACAGTAGTTCGGGGAGTAGCAGGATGTGCTAGTAGGCATGACATAGTATGCACGGTCTTCCAGAGAGACCGTGTGGGGGCCTTCCATATCAGTGATAGTGGCCGAGCAACAAGTAGATGGCCTAATTGCAATTCAGTGGGTGTGGAGGGTGGTCCAGCAGATGCAGGCACATTTGCCAAGTTCGATGTCTGGTGGCAGATCTACAGGCCTATCCCTTTGACAGATCCAAATGGTCTGCCACCTATTGACCGAAGATCAGTTATTCCACGGGTACAGAGGAGAGGTCGGGGTGGTAGGAATGGAGGCAGAGATGGCAGAGGTGCCCAGGGGAGAGATGGAGGCAGGGGAGACGGAGGTAGAGATGGGGGAGATGGTGGGGGAGGAGGGGGAGGAGATGGAGGAGGTGGGGGATATGGTAGGGGTGCTAGGAGGAGGAGAGATGATAGAGGGTGGAGGCATCCCAGGAGAGTCAAGCAGAGAGTGGGTGGTGTATCATTGTCACCCATCCGAGAGGAGGGTGAGGAGAGAGAGATACCAGCTGAGCAGGAGGCAGGGGAGGAGCTCAGAGGGGGTGAGGAGGAGGCGGAGGTGAGGGTTGAGGAGGTGGTGGAGGTGAAGGTTGAGGAGGTGGTCAGGGTTGGAGAGCAAGAGGCTAAGGAGGATCCGTTTGTCAAGGGACAGCCTCTTGACATAGATGTGGAGGAGATTCAGGCCAAGGAGGAGAGGGATGAGGAGGAGGAGGAGGAGGATGAGACAGACCAAAGATTTTTGGAGAGGATGATTTTTGGGGATGAGGAGGGTGATAGATCACCCATTTTTCCAACTGATTCTACCATTGATCAGAGGATCTTCGATCTTCAGAGTAGAATTGATGTGGCCTTGTGTCAGAACAAGGCCTTGGTAGCAGAGTTAGAGGTTACCTGGGTGGAGAGGGATCAGGCTGTCATCCGTCGACAAGAGTCAGGGCAGTGGGTGTCAGAGTTTGCAGAGTTATGTTCTAGACTGACAAGGGATATGGCTCAGGAGTTGGCCAAGATGGCAGAGAGCAAGGGCCGATACAGAGCTTTATATGAGCAGGTTGTTCCACCAGAGCAATGGGACCTAGGTTTGTCTTGATCCTATAGCAAGACAGGTAGTGGCACCCAGACACACAACAGTAGGTCACACAGCAATAGTCATACCAGTGTTGGGGGGTCCACTGCATTAGGGTAGTCATCGGCCATAGATCATATAGCTCTCACAGACATTCATCAGGTCATAGACACAGGTCAGAGCATGGGCATCGATCAATGTCATTAGAACACCGGACAGAGCAGAGTCATCCTCCCGCTACTGATCCCTCAGGATCACAGAGTCAGACCCAGAGCACCACTCCCATCTAGGTTACCTTTCACGTGGTTGATCAGCCTTAGCCACCCCAGGAGTCACCACCTCGAGATGGAGGAGGCACCTCTTAGGACTTTATTGTAGACATTTATATGTT